>JANAVB010021806.1:0-18304 GCA_029216955.1 Iris pallida | reverse complement strand
TATATATAGGTACTACATATATAGGTACATACTATATATATATATAGGTACATACACATTACATAGATATACATATGCATATTTACATACATTACATCATATATATATACATATTATGTAGGCTATACATTATATACACATTATATATATATATATATATATATATCTATATATATATATATATATATATATATATATATATATATATATATATACATACATTACATTATAGTTATACACATTATATATACATGCATAGGTATATAGAGAGAGGGGCAATGTGTGTGTGTTATAGAGTGAGGGTGAGGAACTGTTCTGAGAACAGTGAAGGGTGTGTGGTGTAGGTGAGTGTGTGAAACTAGGCTAGGTGAGTGACTGAGACAGTAACATGGAAGGGAAGGAAAGGAAACCAATTCATTCTATCAGTCCCTTAAATCAATACAAACTTCTAAGTCCTATTTTGAAATCGATTATCAACCAAACAACCCCAAAATCGAACCACAGTTAGATTAAGCATAGGAGAACACATTAGAGTATAAACCACTAATTAATAGCATTTAATAGGTAAAATAGATTGCCCAATTTTGATTTAGGAAACTGGAAAAAGACAGGAAATGTTCATGTATCAGGAATTTAGGGGAATGGGAAAATGTAATTTGAAAACAATTAAAATGCAAAATTAAAGGTTGGTAATGCAAATACCAATAGTATACGTGTCCCAGAAGTCATTTGTGTCCAAACAAACAGGACACAGCCGTGTCCACATCACAGAAACCCAAAATAGTGTAATTGTTATTGCACATAGTGCAGTCTCGTGCACAAGTGCACGCGTGTCGTGCACCACAGGCCAAACCAGGCCTCGTGCTTACAAACTAGGTTCGCTAGGATAGGTCTTTGTGTCCATCACCCTGATTTGTGTCCTAGTGCGTCGAGTCCAGAACTATCAACCCGTATCAGTGGCCAAAAACCCCTGTACGCGTGCAGTAAAACCCGTACACGAGCTCGTGCTCCCTCGACACGACACGGAGACATGAGACTTGACACACGTGGTGTCAGTCATTACCCCATTGTGTCCAGTGAGTTTCACGTGTCCACGTGTCCTACAGTGGGAGAAATTGACCCCGAGTAGCAGGGAAAAAAAGTACGACTGGACGCGCGTGTTCGTGTCCAGATCCTGACACGACACGACACTAAAACCCACTCAGTCCCACAGAAATCCATAAGCAACACATAAGACTACAAATCCATTCAATTAGATTCCTGAAATTAGGTCGAAATGTCCTTTGGGACATTTTATCAAACACTTAAACCCATGGGCTGATACGTGTCCATTTAGGACACGAAAAGGACACAAATCCTACAGAAATCTAGGGTTAGCTAGGGGACCGTTAGATCTAGGTCATTATGCAATAATAAAAAGTATATAACATAGAGTTTTAGTGATTTACCTAATGGTGTCCAAATACAAGAAAGCTTCCAATAGGGGTTGTCTCCTTGCTAGCAAACTTCTTCAAATTGCTCACAAACTGAGATTGAACACCACAAACAGCAAGTATACAAATTAGGATCTAATGCAATTGATTTGAGGAAAAAAGGAGATAAAATGGAATTTCTATGGATTTATGAAGATGGAGACTTACTCTTTCTAAAACTTGAGAAATTCTAAGGAGGCTAGCCCTAATTTCTAGGAGACTATTTATAGGGTGGGAATCCCTAGGCTAAGTGTGGCCAGCCACTAGTGGATTAGGGTTAGGTTAGGTCACATGGTATTGGGCATTGGGCCTATGTGTTTAAATCACTAATCATGACTTGTGAAGTCACAAGTCATTAATCAATTCTCTATTCTAAATCCTATTTTCAAATTGATTCTATTAAGTAGAATATGGTTAACTTAATTTAACCTAGGGTTTCATAATCTAACCAAGTCACTAAAACTAGGTTTAGGTTCTAGGCTAGTCTACAAGGTCCAAACTAGTCTAAATCAACATACCACTTATCAGTTTAATTAATCAATATTAAAATCACATAAATTCCAATAAATCTAAATAATTTACAATAATTCCAAATAAATCCAAAATTTAAAATAACCAAAATACCCTCAAGCTAGAAATGTGGTAGTGACAATGTCGTCATCCCGACGACTGCCTGCAGTACTCAAACTTTCCCCTTGGTAGAATCTTCGTGAACATATCAGCTCCGATATCATCTGTATGAACCTTCTCAAGCTCCGTGTCCTTCTTTTCAACACATCCCGTATCCAATGATACCGAGTCTCGATGTGTTTGGACCGGCTACGAAACGTCTGATTCTTCACAAGGTGAATAGCACTCTGACTGTCGCAAAGCAAAGTACTGCTCTTACTTCAGCCCATTTCCTGTAACAGCTTTTCATCCACAACAGCTCCTTGCAAGCCTCCGTCGTCGATATATTCTGCCTCCGTCGTCGACAAGCCAACACACTTCTGCAACCGCGACGGCCACGATATGCTCCTCCGACAAACATCATCACATAGCCCGAAGTCGATCGCCTCGTGTCTACATCTCCAGCCATATCAGCATCGGTATCAAACCAGCTTCGGCTCGTCACCACCAAAGAAAGCCTCCAATCAGCAGTGCCCTGAAGATATCGTAGAATCCACTGACCGCACTCTAATGTACCCTTCAAGGATTTGAAAGATACCTGCTAACAGTGCCACTGCATGAGCGATGTCTGGCCTCGTACACACTATAGCATACATAAGGCTCCCCACAGCTGAAGCATATGGAACCCGCTCTATATCTTCCTTTTCGTCCTCGGTAGATGGACACTGCTCTCAATGAACTTAAAGTGAGCCGTAAGAGGGCAACTCACTTTCTTCGATCCGTCCATACCAAAACGCTGAAGTACCCGGTGAATGTATCTTTTGGGACAAATGTAGCAGCTTGGACTCTCTCGGCTATATCCATCCCAAGAATAGTCTTCACTACGCCCAAATCCTTCATAGAGAAGGCCGCGCCCAGTTGGCGCTTCAACTCCGCTATCCTAGTGGCATTCCGATCCACTAATAGCATATCATCTACATAGAGCAATAAAATAATAAAATCATCATCGGCAAAATACCTCACAAATATACAGTGATCCGACGTCATTCGAGCATAGCCATGCTCCCCCATAAACGACTCAAACTTCTTGTACCACTGCCTCGGAGCCTGCTTCAGACCATACAAGCTCTTTCTCAACCGGCAGACCAAATGGACTTACCTTCTCACAGAATCCCTCTGGGCTCTATGTATAACTCCTCAAGATCACCGTGGAGGAATACCGTCTTCACGTCCATCTGCTCGACCTCCAAGTCGAGACTGGCTGCTAATGCTAGCACCACCCGAATAGACGAATGCTTGACGACAGGTGAAAAGATCTCATAATCCATGCCTTTCTGCTGATCGTAGCCTTTGACTACTAGCCTCGCTTTGTATCGAGGGCGAGTAGCATCATCCGTCTGCTTCACTCTAAACATCCATCGATTCTTTAAAGCCTTCTTGCCCTTTGGCAAACCGCACCAGCTCATAACTGGAATTGGCATGTAAGGAACTCATCTCTCCTGTATAGCCTCCATCCACTGCTGCCTGTGTTCGTCTTCCATAGCCTCTGCAAAACTTTCGGGCTCTTCTCCGTCAGTCAATAGCACATACTCACCCGGTGAGTATCTCGTAGATGGTCGACGCTCTTTGTCGCTCCTTCTCAATGAAGCCACTAGTGCTGGCTGTATACCAACAGCCTCCTCCCCTTCAGAAATTGCCTCTCCGGCATACTCATCCTCCTGAGGGACACCCTGACCACCATCAACAGGCTGATGATCAAGGTTGGGAGCAACTCCATGTACTGGCTCCCCCATAATGGGATCCTCTGCGATGTCCTCTGGAAACTGCTCGAAGCGAAATGACTCTAACTCAGGCAATTCCTCAGCCTCAGAAGGCGTCTCGGAATCCTGGGTGTTGGTCATGGTCTGATCCTCGATGAATACCACGTCCCTGCTTTTGTAGAGCTTTCTTCCCACCAGGTCGTAGAGTCTATAGCCAAACTCATCCCGACCGTAGCCGACAAAGATGCATCGCCTCGTCTTCGGCTCAAGTTTGGTCCTTTCGTCCTTTGGTATATGTACGAAGGCCTTACAGCCAAACACTCGCAGGTGATTGTATGACGGCTCTTTGCCGTACCATACTTTTTCAGGCACATCACCCTGCAAAGGAGCACTAGGAGACAAATTAATAACATAAGCAGCTGTGAGAAGAGCCTCACCCCAATAACTTCCCGACAAGTTTGCTTTTGACAACAAACACCGCAACCTCTCCATCAGTGTCCTGTTCATGCGCTCCGCTACACCATTGTGCTGAGGTGTCTTTGGCGGAGTCTTCTAGTGTCGTATCTCCTTCTCTCTGTAATAAGCATCAAAGGGACCGATGTATTTGTCGCCATTGTCGGACCGAACACACAATAACTTCTTGCCCGTCTCTCTTTCAACAGAGGCCTGAAACTCTTTGAAAGTAGGCAGCACCTGATCCTTGGTCTTTAAGGCATAGACCCAAACCTTCCTGGAACAGTCATCAATAAAAGTTACAAAGTAAGAAGCACCACCAATAGATTTTACCTTCATAGGACCGCAGACATCCAAGTGAATCAACTCGAGCAACGCCGGCTTCCTTGAACTTGGGTGACTTTGGAAAGACACCCTATTTTGCTTCCCAGCTAAACAGTGCGTGCACTTCTCCAACTTTGTAGACTTGAGCCCTGGAATCACTTTTCTGTTCTCCAAGTAGCTCATCCCCTTCTCGCTGATATGGCCGAGCCGCCTGTGTCACAACTCGGTAGATGCATCGCTGACTGCGTTCACCTCATGTGCCCCCTGTGCACTCTCCTCCATATAGTAGAGATCGGACTTCTTGCTTCCTCTGACAATCACTATCGAACCTCTAGAAAGCTTCCACTGACTGTTCCCGAAGAGACTGAAGAATCCCTCGTCATCCATCCTTCCAACCGACACCAGGTTGAAACGGATATCAGGGACATGACGAACATCTTTGAGAACAAGAACCACACCCTTCTTCGTTCTCAAATGTACATCTCCAACGGCAACCGCCTTCGACACATCTCCATTGCCCATCTTCAACACTCCACAGTCGCCTGTGTGTAAGTGGCAAATAGTATCCTGTTGTAAGATACATGTGCTGAAGCCCCTGAGTCCACCAGCCAAGAATTGTCATCGCTGACGAGGTTTGTAATGACCTCATCACCTACGACGATCACATCGCCTCCATGCATCGAGGCCGTCGCTGTAGTGTTCTCTTCTTGCTTCCCCTTGTCGCCCTTTTTTTCTCTCTTCCAAGCGAAACAGTTCCGCTTGATGTGGCCCTTCTTGCCACAGTGGTAACACTCTGAGTCCTCGTACCAACCTTTAGACTTTCCCCTGCTCTTGTCTCTGCCACCACCTGGACCCCTGTTTTTGCCCCTTCTGCGGCTCTCTGAAACCAATGCCTCTGAGTGATGGGATGTGGATGAAGTGCCCTGAGAACGTCTCCCGCATCTCTTCATTCAGCACCCCGCTCTTGGCAAACTCCACACTGACCACGTCCTCTGGAGCAGAAGCGATCATAGATACTCGTACGGTCTCCCACGAGTCTGGCAATGTACACAGCAGCCATAGTTCCTGAACTTCGTCGTCGAACTTGACTCCCATTGAAGACATCCGGTCGACCACGCCCTGGAAATCACTCAAGTGATCCGTAATAGACGCCCCATCTTTGTACCGCAGACCCATCATCGTCCGGATCAGCAACAACTTGTTTACCCTGGTCTTCTTCGCGTATAAAGACTCCAGCTTATCCCATAACGTCTTCGCGTGCTCAATATTGGCAACGTAGTTGTACACGTTCTCGTCAACGAACTGCCTGATATATCCACACACCTGTATATGCTCGAATTTCCAGTCCTCCTCAGATTTATCACTGGGCTTCTCGGATGCAAATACGGACAGATGCAGCTTCTTGACGAACAGCAAATCTTTCACCTTGCTCCGCCAATAGTGATAGTTGGTGCCGTTCAGGTTCACCATGCGCACCGGCTTCGCGTCCATCTCTCCTCTCTAGTTTATGTCAACTCCTGACACCCTTCTGAATTCCAGAACCTGGCTCTGATACCACTTTGTTGGGAAAGAAACGCGGAAACATTTCCATAAACTAGAGAGTACCTGCGAGAGAACCGAGCAAATAACGCACGAACCAAAAAAATACCAAAAAAATAAACCACGCAGACACAGAGAATTTTTGACGTGAAAAATTCTTGCGGGAAAAAACTACGGGACGATCGGAGTCCAACCCTAAGAAGCCTCCACTAATGAAATAGAAGAATTACACCCTCTACAACTTCTCCCGATCCAAATCGGATCCCCACAACACTTGGAAGTAAGAACAATGATTACAAGGCTACGAAGAACAAGAACGACGAGTAGAGATTACCCGAATCCGATTCTCCTCCGAAAAAGACCTTCAATCCTCCGTCTTCTCTCCCAAAGTTGCAATGGCACTCTTGCCTCCTTCCTCTCTTTTCTATTTCTGCATCTTTGGTCGAAGTCGTTCTGTTATGATTTTGGATATAACTTTATAAGAGACGTTAGAAAGAGAGATCGGGCGATAGTCGCTTGGAGTGGCTGGGATATCCTTCTTCGGGATAAGGACAATATGTGTATGATTGAGCGAGGCCGGCATTTGCGCGTCAGTAAAGAACTGTTGTATGGTTGCACATAGGTCATTGCCTATCACCGGCCATGCTCTTTGGAAGAAGAGAGCAGGGTAGCCATCCGGACCAGTGCCTTAAGTGGCCCCATGCCTTTGATGGTCCGTTCAATCTCCTCCGTCGATGGAATCTCCCCAAGTCTCTCGTTCTCATCTTGCATTAGCAGGGCGTTAGAGGTGGGCAGATGGGGCTCTGAGCGATCAGTCTCTCCTTCACATAAGACGGATTTGAAATGATCGATGATCACGCTGGAGATTTTAGAGCGATCAGAAGTCCAGGAACCGTCTTCTAGTTGAATAGCTCGGATATCTTTCCTCCGTTTAGATATAAACTTTTATTGATATTGTAAAATATTATTTCCAATGAGGCCTAATCTTCTAAATAGGAAACTAACTTCATAATACATATATGTGTCCGCTTGGCAAAAGAATTCTTAGGAAAAAGGTAAGGTTAAGATTTGACTTCTTAACAAAAAAAGAAGAACGTGCAGACCAAAGAAGATCCACAAATTTTGGTATTAATTTTTTTTTTTTTTACTAACATGCAATATCAAATTAAATTATCTTGACAAAAAAGAAACCTTACATATGAATATCAAATCAAATCATGGGATGTTCTACATCAATTAACTTCTAATAAGGGTGGGAAAAAAAAAAGTATAGTACACTTTATCCGTTCTCTTTGTCTTCCTCACATGTCAATACACAACAAACACATGGGACATACAAAAATAAAAACAAAAACTAATACGAGAATAACAAGGAAAAGATTAAGGAAAGAAAGAGAGTGGTTGAATAGAACTACGAGTACAAAGAACAAAAACAAAGACAAATAGACGATGAAGAAAAGAATACAAGAGTAGCAATGAGTTCAACAACAAACAAAAGAAAGAAGAATAGAAGAGAATTGGGGTGAGCAATATCCGGTTTTGGACCGAAAATCTAATCTAGCCCAACTGAAAGAAAGATTCAGTTCGGTTTCAAAAAAATCATTTCGATTTTAAAAATACTAAAAAAAATTATTCGATTTCGATTTTGGATTTTGATTTCGGTCTAAAATCGAAACCCGAATAAGACTTGAACAATTATATAAATATCCCCAATTTTATACATATTTTATGATTAAAAATATGTATATTTTGAAAACAACAATTTTATGTATGTGTTTTGAAGCCCAACTTTGATAGTTTAATAACTAGTCTAACAATTTGTGTGTAATTTTAAAACTCAACAAATGTGTGTATAACAATTATAATTTTTAATATAATTTAACTAAGATTTCAACTTTGGGACCGACCCGTTACATAATCGAAATTGTTTAACCGAACAAACAGAATAAATTGGATGATTATTTGGTTCGGTTTTGAAGTTTTAGAATTTTGATTTATTCGATTTTGACTATTTCGATCCAGTTTAAACCGAATAAACCGATGCTCACCCCTACGACCTTTTGCACAAAATAAAATGGTCAAATATAATCTTCGTTTCATTTTATAGGGTCTTCTCACATTTTAATAATTAAATAACAGTGATACTCGTATTTCATATTTAATATTTTACAAAGATTCTATTTAGCAATTGTTCGATAGCAATGTGAGCTATTTTAAAGTAGATGTTACAAGCGGTTATGAAGAGTACGATTTTAGACAGTTTTAAGTAGCGATTTTTAAATCAATTTAATCCATACTTGATAATTCTTTAACAAACGGTTTTTGAAAGTTTTTTAAAACAATCAAATTATTTTATATCCATATAAACAAAACGTTTTCGAAAGAAAGATTATACCATTGTCCACCAAAGTAATAGCTTATATACTCATATAATTTGCAAGCATAAAATAGTTTGGCAAATTGTTATTCATAAATTTTTGAAAGAAATTTTTTCACCACCACATCAAATGGACCGTAAAATTAAAAACTTACATTTTAGATGAAGTAGCCATTATATGTGACCTCAAGAGAAACAACAATAAGAAAGAGTATGGTAGGGTATTAGTAGTTTTAGTTATAATTTTTGATAATGATAGAAATAATAAAAAAAATCTTGAAACACTCTGATTTAAATGTTTGTAAAAACATCCAAAATTATATTGCACTGACTTTAAAAAGTTTTTGAGCTGAACAAAACCAGTGACTCAAAAAAAATTATCAAACAAATTTTTTTTAACACTTTATTAAGAACGAGTCAAAAACCTTTCAAAATCGATAAAAAGATCATTGCCAAGCTGACACTAAGAAAATAACATACGAGAATCCCAACTTAGAAGAAAGTAAATTTATGGGGACTAATATAAAAACAATCATTTACTTGGATCTTTCACAAAAATGACTTGACTATCGTTTACAAACTTGTGCAAGCCAAAGACCTTGAACATTTTTTTTCCATTCAACAAACTTTGGAATTCCTATTTTGTAATTCTTTAAAGAAGACTGGAGTCCAACCAAACTAATTTGTGCAATTGTCATTGAAATTAAGCTTGGCGTGGTAAATAAATAAATACTGAAGCTAAGAGCCACGCTTGGTTCACGGAATTGGAATATTATGGGAAAGGAAGTGGTTCCTATTCTTTGTTTGGATGCCCAAAAAAATGACGAAGAAAGAAATTTGATTCCCAAGAAGAGAAAAATAGAGAAAAAAAAGGGTTTGAAATGGTTCATTTTCTTTGTTTGGATGCAAAAAAAAATGAGGAAGAAAGAAATTTAATTCTCAAGAAGAGAAAAATAGAGCAAAAAAATGGGGTTTCTTTTACCAATCCAAGTATTCATTTTCCCTCTCGTATTCACTTTTCCTCTTAAATGTTTTGGGTTTTTTTTTTATTGGAATTATATATATATATATATATATATATATATATATATATATATATATATATATATATATATGAAAATTGATGAGAAATCCAATTTCGGGGTTGGTTTGTATGAAAAATTCACCCGCAGGATGGATTTTATGAAATGCCCAGAATTATATATTTTCACGTTAAATATTCTAAGATTCTGTTACTACCACATTTTAGCTTGAGGGTATTTTGGTCATTTTAAAATTTTTGAATTTAATTTGAATTGTTTGAGTGATGGTTGTTATTTTTGACTTTTGCTAGTTGTGACTTTAGAGACTAATCTAGATGTTGACTTTGACTTTGGTGACTTGGTTAGCATGGTGTGGACCCTAGTCTAACTTAAGTCGACCCAAGTTGACTTATTTTGGACCAAGTTTCATAGAGAGATTAAGTGTTTTAGGTGCATGGGTTTTTGACTAAGAGATTGATCCATTTAGCCTTGCACTTGGCCCAAAGCCCATTAGTCATCAACCCTAACCCTAATTCTTCCTATTTGTGGCGGCCTAGGGATCCTCCCTCTATTTAATGCCTCTTAATCATTCTTGCCTCTTTTTACACCACTTTCATTTTTGGCAAGAACAAGGTTTGTCCATTCTTCAACTCTTCCTATTTTATTCATTTCTCTTCCTTTTTAACCCTAGTCTTTGCAATAGGATCTAAACCATTCCTATTTACAGTTGATAGTGTGTGATCTCAGCTTTGATGAGATTTGGAGCTTGGGAGTTGTCACTCCCGTTTTCCGTTATACGTATTTTCAGTATACGTGTACGGATTCCCGGCCCGTATTTTGACTTGTCTAGCCTGACTTGACCTATTTTGGCTTGACTTGGTTTACCTTGGTTCGTTTTGGCTTGGCTTGGTTTGGTTTGTTTTGGTTCATCATGAGCGAGGGAGGTTGATATATAAGTCAACTACACTCTCTCTCCTCCATAACTTTCATTTACTTCTTTATCTTCTTCATTTACTTCTCCACCTACACCCAAGAGCTCTAGGCAAGTGCAACTTGCTTCATGATGGATCTTAGATTTTATTGTTCCAATGTCTTCCTCTCCTAGTTCTAAGTCTCTTTAGAACTTGTCATTTTTTGTTTTGATGGATAGATTTTTGTAGATCTAAGTTTTGATGGATAGATTTTTGTAGTTCTAAGCCTCTTACCTTGGTTTCAATATCGTCCCAGGCTGTAGGAAATCTCGTTCTATGCATTTTAGACTCTTGGAAGTCCCAATTCGGACTTGTTTTGAGCAAATTATGACATTCTGAAGTTTTCGGGTTCCATGGGTTCTTCTTTGCTGTTTTGGGGAAGAAGAACAGTGCCAGGCGTAACTTGACCCGTGTGCGCTTCTTAGCACGGCGCACCCTATCCAGCACGCGCTTCTTAGCGCGGCGCAACCTGAGTCAGGCGCAACCTGAGTCAGGCACGACCTGAGTCAGGCGCAACCTGAGTCAGGCACAACCTGAGTAAGGCACAACCTGAGTAAGGCACAACCCGACCTCGCGCAGCTCAGTCTGGCGCAATCTAGCCCAGCGCCCCCTTGGGCCCTGGCGCAACCTGACATGGCGCACCCCAGTCAGGCGCAACCTGAACTGGCGCAATCCAGTCCGGCACAACCTAGCCTCGCACAGCCTAGTGCCTGGTGCTACCTGACTTGGTCCGACTTGTTCTGGCGCAACCCAGCCTGTCTTGACCCGACTTGCCTTGGCGCAACTTGACCCGACCGTGTGCATTCTAGTGCCTGGCACCCTAGTGCCTAGGCGCAACCTGTAGCCTTGGCACCCCTAGTGCCTGGCGCAGCCTATTACCCTAGCGCAACTTGGCTAATGCCACTTGTTGGCCATGGTACCTCTTGCTCCTTGCATGATCTGTCATTTAATTATTGGTTTTATGTTAATTGCTTATTCTTGGTATTTGACCTATCTTGTGACGATCCGACTCGATAACTTGTTGAGCATAGCATGACTTGCCAGTATTGATGTTGACATGAACACGACATAAAATCTTAATAGTGGCCCGTCGAGGCGTACTCTTGACAAGCACTCTTGACAGGATTAGTAACTTCATAAGGCATGTACAATTTTGATAGTGGCCTGTCGAGGCGCACTCCTGACAAGTAATCTTGACAAGTAACAAGTAACCTGACATGACATGATAATCTTGAACGATGTTGCGACAGCTACCCTGACTTGCTAAGTAACTCTTATCTTGACACCGTGGTTGATTTTCTTGATTGTGCCTGTATAAGCTACCTGTCTCATCTTCCATCATGTCTAGGACATGAATTTTTGGTTACCACGGTCAGGGATTCATAATGAATCTGACTAGGTTAATGACTAGATTGATCAAGTAGTTCATATAGAGAGATGTTTCCAGTTACAAGCGATCCCATTATCCCGGCCACACATGAGGGACTTGTAGCCTGCCGTCGAGTAGGGCACATTTTCAGCACACAGTCATGTGGGGCACTTCATGAAACAAGTTCTATACACATTGTCATGTATTGTACTCCAAGCCACCTAATAATTTTTGATACTCTTAAATGAACCTCGCCTGGATAACCTGGATAGCTGCAGGACTTGTGACTGCGGGAACATCTTATTGCATCTTGCAAGTAACTAGGCTTGTGATAACCCTAGTTAGTTAAAGTATCAAGCCGTACTCTGTGCTTGGCCGTGAATGATGGATGTAGTCCAGTTTAGTCTTGTCTAATCGATGCCAGTCTATGATTACTTCAGCACATGCTTGCTTATGCTTTACTCTTGTCGATAATTGGTTGGAAACTAAGCTCTGTTCAGGTGAAGGGTTACAACCTCGGTCCTTATTTGGTTTACGGGTTGTAACTTGGCTACCGGAATAGTCCCTTAGTCGTCTTATCATTTATCACCTTGTTTTCTCTAACTCATGTCTTTTATTACCATTTATGTTTCCATGTGCTAATATGCTGGTTTGAGTTCTTAAGTGAAGCCTTCCTTGTAGCACTTGCTCTTTCTGGGGTCTGACCCAACTGGTTTTGTATTGTTATGCTCTATTTACTTTTTTTATTTATTTAATTTTACAAATAATGATTATTGATAATCATAATATCTTTTTCATTTGGAATCCTAGGAAATTTTTGCAATTACAAATTTCTTTCACCAACTCACCTAGATGATGTGTCACCCTAGGAATATAGGTGGCAACCTCCCATGACATATGGCACATAACTTGCCACATGTCTCCTAGCATGGAGAGAAAGTCTTCTCCATGAGACACCTCTCCCTCCTCTCCTTAAACAAATAATTCCCTCTTCTATAATAAAACCCCCTTCTTATTCCACAACCCACTTCCTCAGCACACACACACCCGACCAACTCCCTCTTCTTCCACTCTTCACTTCACTCCTCTCTCCATCTCCATCTGCTATTGCTGCTATTGCTGCTACTGTGCTAACGCTGCCCCTCCGCCCGGACCCGTCGCCTCCGCCCGGACCCGTCGCCTCCACCCGGACCCGCTGCCGCCGCCAGAGCCCACCGCCGGCCACCCGCGCCCGACGCCAGCCACCCCCGCCATCTCCAGCACCATCCTCTCTTCCTCCTTCCCTTCCAATATAAAAAACCTAGGTAAAACCCCCTTCTTCTTTTTCAAATTTTTTTCCATATTTTAAACCTAGGTTAGGGTTTTACTAACAAAAAATATATTTTTGAAACTATTGTTGGGTTCAATTAGGAAATTTGTGGAGAAACCTAGGTCATCTTCAACCAAAGGCAAGTCCTCTTCGATTTTTTCCTCTTCCTCTTTGTATTGCTCAAAAAATTAACATCCATAAATTTTCTTTCTTGAATTAACATGGTTAATTTACATTCCTGGAATTTAAACAAATTCATGACAAATTCAATTTTTGGAATATATATATTGAATATGAACTATGAAAATTTGGAGGAAAACTCAATTGTGCACACAACAACATGTGGACACATTATGCACGGACACAAATATTGGAATACATCATGAATAGATATTTTCGAAATTAATTTTGTTAGACATAAAATGATCCATAATATATAAATACATGAATGCATATATGTGGAATGCGACATGCCAGTATAAATGCAATCACTTATATTATATATTATTTTTGGACACGGAGACAAGAATTATACTCCTACAAATCTTGGTTCAAGTTAGGATGCTCAAATGTTACATTTTATTTTGGGATACGGACACAATATGAAAATACAAACTGAAGGACACTTCAACTTATGTTTTCATGAAAATGTATGAAATACAAATTATAAGCTTCATATATATATATATACATATATCATAATACCACACATGGATACAATTCATGAAGTTTTATAAAGGACACGTAAGATGTCTAGGCATAACCTATGGACATAATCAATTCAATACAATATAAGAAAATTTTGTATCTTTAATATGACATGTTATGTATATATTTAGTCGATAAATTTACTAGTTTGACATAATTTAGGGAATCAAGCCCATACACAAAAAAAAAGAGCATTTATGAACCTTATACTCCTTTGTATTTATACTAGATAGTTTTCTTGCATTTACGTCAAATCTGTCCCACATTATGAATTATCCCTATTTAATATAGTTAAACTTCATTTTATTGTCAAATGGAAAATATTTTAAGTCCCCATATGATAGGATAACCATACATTGATATATTTCCAATTTTTCTTCCTCTTTGTATATTTAAGGAATTAAAAACTTTGGTATATTACAACACGAGTTTATTTGTACCTTAGATTTAATCCAGTCAATATCATTATTGGTACATAATTGAAATCTTACATCTTGTAGTACTAACTCTTTTATTGTGATTAGTTATATATAGGAAGGAAAGAGAATAAATAAATTGTTTGAATTGCTTAAAATGCTTACTAAGGTAAGGAAAACCTTTATATTAAATGCCAAGATATTAACTGCGTGGTTTCCGGTGTTGAGAGTTGCTCCACCGAAGGGGTCGGCGAACCCGAATTATTAACTGCGTGGTTTCCGGTGTTGAGGGTTGCTCCATCGAAGGGGTCGGCGAACCCGGATTGTAATTATATTTTTATCATGTCTCTTGTAAAATTTTGGGGTCCCTAAATACAAAGGAGACTCTGCCAAAATTTTCGGAAATTTCAAGAGAGAAATTCTCGACCTTCCAAGAAATTTGGATGATCTTGTAAACCTTAGAGAATATTTAGGATATGTATAAGACACGTATCATAAATTGGATTAGACTCCTTATATTCCACTTGGTAGTTTAAATCCAAATGCTATTTCGGAAAAGTTGATTTCTAAATATCATTCAATTGGACATCTTACAAAATGCATTTTAGCCTTTTAGATAGATAAATTCCTTATTTGTGATTGTAATAGTAACACTTAGAAATCATAAAACTTAGATAGGAAGCATTGGGAGGGGAGAACAACCCGAATATTATCTTTACAGCTCCGTAACATAATAACCAAAGACTGATCAGTACACTAGCTCATTCGTAGGGCCATACGAATTGAGTATGTGAGGCTTAGCTCACTTAGCCCATGAGAGGCAGGGCCGGATTGTAATAATCTGAGCCATCCATTTAGCCCGTGAGAGGCAGGGCCGGATTTAATTCCGTGCCATCCAACAATTGCACCTCTTCGACAGTAACATCGATTTGGTAATTTTCTGGGTTCAAGAGAGACTCGGTACATTTAAGCCCAAGAGAGGCAGGGCCGGATTCTAAGCACCGTGCCACCAAGTCATAACTTGATCCCAGGTATACGGGGTTGTTGTCGGAAAAGCTGATTAGGAAAATATTCGGAAGGGTTGTTCTCAAAATTGCATTTTTATACGTTATTGTACGCATATTTAGTGTTTATGCAATAAGTAGGAGTAATTAATATTGAGATATTCAATTTACTCTTATGAAAGTGAAACTAATTTCCCAAATTTCAGGATATATTATTTATCATTTACTTTTAGTCATTAATATATCATTTATTTACCGTCCTTGACCGAGGACTTGCTTGTCGTTTCTAAACGACCTAGTAATTGTTCACTAGGTGAGGATGACGTTCCCGCAAATCCATTACCCCTGGATGATGATGAATAGACGATCTGAGAGAATCTCAGGAGGAGGCAAACGACAGTTTGTAGTTAGTCTTATGTATAACATTTTGTTGTAACTTACTTAAAGTTAATGTACCTTTAGAATACTCTTGATGTAAATATAATTAAAGTTGTAATTTATGAATGTGATTGTTCTTGTATTTTCCATTCTGCTGAATTTACGGGCGACAATCGCAAATTTGACGCGTAGCCTGGGGATGTATCCCATGACGTCACCGTTGTATTTGGGATACGGAACGTGACATGTATGGCCAAATTTTGGAGTAGGACTCGAGGATCCTCCATCCTTCCAGCCAGATGGTGACCATTAGGCGCAACCCTGGCAACGAGTGGGTTCTTATTTTGCTCTCCCACTCTCTTGTAAAAAATATTCCTTTGAGGCGTTTAGCCGCCGAGCAAGTGTTAGCTCGTTTGCAACTTTACTTACTGTTTTCCCACGGGCTGTAACATGATTGACAAATCCTAGGGTTGATCATGTATGACTTAAACTCTTGCTAGTCTTCGCATTTTGATGACTAGCTTCATGATCATATGAATATGTAATGTATGGGACACCTTACTTTGTATGTCTGATGATCTACCATCTTTTTACACTTACTTGCTTGCTTGAGATTGAGACACTAGGCTTGTTATTGACCATAAGAGACTGTTGGCTTGTAGTAAAACCCTCATGTATCTAGACAGCCGTGACCGTATGTCGAGGTAGATTACACTTCTATATACGTAGATGGCTGTGTCTATCCACCGCTCTCTAGTATTCTGGTTCTGGGGCGTGACAGGAGTTGCAAGTAGGATCCTTCATTTTCGGAGCTTTTTTTTGGTTGACACTCAATAGGTAAACTATTCAAACCACCTCAATTTCTCGATTTCTTTGCATGGATGCATAGATCTAGGTGTCTCCTAGCTGTAGGTGAAATTTGGTAGGATTTGGTTTCATTTTTGTGTCTGGAATCGAACACGTATCAGTAGGTGTTTGATGAAATGCCTCACAGGGAATTTTTGTGCTGTTTTCTAAATCTTTTTGCACTGATAGATAGATCTATATGTGTATAGTGATTTCATGTTGCACTGGAGTGTTTCTCGTGTCGTGTCCGTGTCTGATTTAGGCATGGACACGCTCGCACGCGAGCCGTGCGCATGTCCTGCTGCTCGAGAAGCTTTTCTCTTTTCTCAGGCCGCGTGGGCAGATGCCACTTGAAAGGGAGATGGGGGCCATGACTGACATGTCAGCCCCCAAGCCTCGTGTCAAGGGGATTCGTATCGGACACGTTCTCAACCACGCACGCATTTTGTACTGACATTGTTCAGGCGATTTCCTTCGACTGATACGTGAGTCGTGTCACGCACAGACACGTTTTGGACTAGATTCAGGGTGTCGACTCTCTAGCCCTACCCCTGGCGAACACGTGGACACGAGCACGAGGTGTCACGTATCATGTGTTGTGTGCACAAACCCATGTCCTCGCCGTACGACGCTGTCACTGTGAGTGAGCAGTCATCATGTTTTGTGATGTTTGGACACGTCGTGTCCTACTTCATGTACACAACACTCACTGTGAAGCATGCCTACACATGCACGAACCTATATTAACCATCAATTTGATGTTTGTTGCAAATTTGAATTCGAATTTAGGATTTTCCCTAAGTTTCTAATACTTACTGTTCTTCACTATTTTTCTGAATTTAAAATGAAATTAATTGATTAAATAATGTTAATTCATGATGTTTAAACATGTGTACAATCTGAGAATTATGTAGGCTTATCTGGGAATCAATGGGATTCATGTTTAGCTTGGTGATTAGGGTTTTCGAATGTAATTGAATGATAAGTCTGATACCACATTCAATATGTATTTTTTTTAAACTTAGTTTCAGTTGATAGTATGTTATATTGATGATTTCAAAGTATTCAACTGTGTATATAAACTGAGATTTAGGTTTAGTTCAATTCATTTGTCAAAATCTGAGAATGGATACACATGTTTAACTGAGTGGTGATTGGTTTCAATTTGGAATGTAGTATATATGTTATTGGCTTGTGTGAACCCCTTTTCCCTGTTAAACCCCTTTACTGCAAACTGAACTGATATGAAATTAACCCTATAATACAAGCATGGACACACACACACATTCTGTTAACAGTATACACTATATTACACTACCCTACATAGCATACCTTGACACTAGTTCACTTTGCACCTCTCTCTATATATAATGTTATATATATATTATATATATATAATTATATATATATATATATATATATATATAATATTATATATATATGATATGGTAATGTGTGGATATGAAAGCAATTATGTATGCATGAAATGCAATGAAGTATGCAAGTATAGGTTAATGCAATGCATGAATCGTGTATATATATATATATATATATATATATATATATATATATATATATATATATATATATATATATATATATATAATACAATTAATAAATCCAAGTATGTTTGCATGTTAGATATGATGCAATATAAGGACGTATGAATGCAAGCCTATATACATATCAGGATGATGATGATGATGTGAATGATAGGCCTAGTATAGCCTTGTATTTTCATTAGCCT
>JANAVB010021805.1:0-46927 GCA_029216955.1 Iris pallida | reverse complement strand
GATGCAGAAACGCTATCCTTATCTTTTCGAAGCATGAGGTATATTGCTACATTGCGTCTATCTTTAAATTGGTATGGTGAGGCCATTAAACTAATACTGTAAAGTATAGGAGCGGATTGCAAGATTGCCAATTCCATTTTCCAACGGCCAACGGATTGCACCGAACCAAATTTAAATCCTGATGAGGCCGGGAACATAGTAGAATTGGAGATAAGTTCCTCTCCCTTTTCAAATTCGATTTGGAGTTGGTCTAGTCTGTTTGTAAAAACAAAAGTCTTTTTATTTCACAAACTTTAAAACAATAGTATAAGAGTACAATAAATTCTGGAAAAGTACAACTATAGGAATCCGATCTGAAGACGATCGTTTTATCCCTTGGACGATGTGAACTTTGAAGACGAAAGCCTCTGAAGAAGCAGCGGCACTTGGACAAGAACTCCTGATCTCTGATGATAATATCCACCTCTTTAATGAAGAACTTGAAACTCTATTTATAGAGTTCTAGAAATAAATATTTTGTAGTTATTCTGGATTGCGTACAATGGTTTACGCTGGAGACAGACTGCACAGACTGCAAACCACGCTGACCTTTGGACAGTTGCTCGATCATGGGCTAACCGTACTCAGACGCGTGACATTGTTTGATTGAAATACGCTTGGTCGTGTGCAGACGATTGCCACGTGGCGAGCAATTGATGGCTTGTAAGCCACGTAACAAATGTCAGTTATGTTCAACAAATTTGATGGATCACGCCACTTGAATAGCGCTAGCTGCAGACTGCACTCAGATCTGGTCGATAGGTTACGCTGACGTTGGACAGCTGGACCGCGCTAGGGCTTGGCTGCTGGACCGCGCTAGGATTTGGACAGCTGTCCTAGAAGGCGGCACGGCACAAAAAACGAACAGACTCCTCATTTTTTCGGGCTGTCAGGCTGTCAGAAGATTTAGTCTCCTTGTCAGGTAATGATGGCATTGCTACGTCAGCCTAGAGCGCTCGGACATTGGCGCAGTTCAGTCTAGCGCAGTTGAATTATAGCGCAGTCTGCTTCAAGCGCAGTTCATTGAAGAGTGCTCAATTTTAGATTTCTCTGCCTCTTTGATGGATGCAACTTGATTTTTAGGACTTACAAGGCCCCCTTCAAAGTTTTTAAAATTTAAAAATATTCAAAGTTTCAAAATACTTTGAATTTCAAAAAAAAATTAAGTTGCGCTCTGGCTGCGCGTTTGGAGGAATTAGCTCCGACTTTCTCGGCGCAATCGGAGGTGACCGTTATGATTTTGTGAGAAACTGTAAATAGTTTCTTCTTCCATTCTTTTAATCTTTACCTGTCTTCGATTTCTCAAGAGAAAGAAATTCCTTCCCTACTCCGACTTCTTACGTCATCGACATCAATGGCGCCCAAGCGATCGACCGCTGAGAAGGGAAAGGCCCCTGCTGAACCTTCGACTCGTGTTGCGCCACGAGTCTCTCATCACGAGACGGGTCACCCAGCTCTGTAAGGTGAATGATGAACCATGATCGAAACCCTTTTTAGGGTTTTTGGTGTTTTGAACTTTCATGCCTCTCTCTTTTTAGAGATTGATGGTATTCATCCACTTGCGCCACCCTGTTTAGGGTTTCGGCTGCGTGTTCAACAGTTTTCATTTTTATGAAAACTGTATCTTTGCACATTTGGTTGGAAAGCACTGACAAAATGATCAGCGCAATCCATCGATTTGCACATTGATGCACAATCTGATGTTTTGTGCATGTCGGTTGCTAGCGTAAGCTGATGTCTTGTGCAAGTAGGTTGGCACAATCTGATGTCTTGCGCACATTGGTTGTGCTAGCGCAATCTGATGTCTTGCACACATTTGGTTGTGCTGGCACAATCTGATAGTTTAGCACAATTTGATGAATTTGTGAAGAAATTTTGATTTCTTTTGTATATACTGATCTTTATCTCTTTATTTGATGCAGTTAACCTCGAAGAAGATCCCAACTACGAGGTCCTTGCAGGATCTCTATCTGAATCAACATTCAAAGAAGATCTCTCTCATGTCTTTTTTCCTCAATATGCTTACCGTCAGCTCGGCAGGCTGTCCTGATTGCACAGGATAGTGATACTTTATTGTGTCTAATGAACGGGCAGCCTCTTCAAACTGCTGATACTGTCACCCATAAGAAACCTCTGTTCTTGTTTGGTGAAGCTTTTGACAAGAATTCTCAGCCAAGGCCTCGCATGGAGCAGAGAATTTTTTAAAGGGGCGAAAAGACGATACTTCTGCCAGAGATCTCCAGATGTCTCCCTCTGTCTAGATATGCTTTTGCAAGCTATCCCAGAAGAATGGAATGGGAGTAACTCCGTTACAGCAGGCCCGAGTGGGTAATATCTGTGTTAAGAAGGGGCCATACCACAAGGATATCTTATACAGTTCTTCTGAGCGACATAGCTCTCTACTCAGGGGACTCAAACCCGGTTGCATCCCACCGGAAGATTCTTCTTTGCTGCTACCAGTAAGAACTCTAATATTCGCAAATGAGTTTGCGAAGGTGGAAGGGAGGTATCCGGACCAAGATCTGCGGTTGACAGGTTTTGTGAACCCGGACAATAAGGGATGGATCTGTATAGCCAATTGGATATTAGTCCAATTTGAAGATCAACTTAAAGAGATTAACCTGTATCAAGCAGTATATGCCACAGTCTATGGCTTCCCCCCTAATCCACATCTATTCCTTGCGTTGGCGGAGAGATACAATTATAGGACTGGGACTTTCATGACGCCATATGGGGAGATTGGATTAGCCTTGCATGAGATGAAGTATATCTCGAATCTACCGATGGAGGATATCCCTTATGAAGAGTTTGTCCCAACAAATGATGAGTTGGACAGACTGCGCCAGGAAAATGCCCGTATGGTAGATGTTTTTGAAGAGCTACTCTGCTACTACAAGATTTTTCTTTATACTACAAGAGTGGCATGGCCGGCACGTGCTATTCGACCAAATGGTTGCCATATCTTTTCCTCAACCATATTATCGAGAAGAAGACAAAAGAACATGAAAAATGCAATCCCAACTTCTTCAAACCGCTTAGCAACAGCGAGGTGATAGAGTTGATGGAGACGCACAACGAGATGGATATCAAGATTGAGGATGATCTTCAGTATCCTTCTTTCAAGGAAGGTGACATCGTCGAGAGTTTTATGAGGATGGGTTATTGGCCCATGTCAAAGGAAGACCAACTGGCAGGTTTTCTTACCTACTGGTTTCGACGATATCGTTCCTGGGGCCAGTGCAGTTGACCGCTTCCATCACGACGTACTGTTTGCTGCCGTCTGTCTAGTCTTCGGGTACCGGATGGATTTGTTGTCAGCGATGACATACAAATAAATGCCAACCTTCGTCTCTTCGTTGATTCGATGATTCGAGGAAAAGACGAAAAGGGATATTTTCCTCGGCTGGAACTGTCATATACATATCTGTTCGGATGGCTGCTTCTACACCATCCTTCCTCAATGAACCCTGCTATGGGAGCAGTGAGCGGCAGTTTTCTGAGAAAATATTCTGGATGTAAGTGGATCTATACCACTTTGAAAGACTGCAGGCGAGTCTTAAACCTGGGCAAAGGATGGAACTTCTTCTGTGTTTCGCCTCCAGTCGGTTACGAATATATGTCAACGAACCTCGTTGACTCAGTGAAAATGCAGCCTTTGGGCCATGCAGCTTTTGACTGGTTGAGAACGATTCGGCCATCACACCTAGTATACCGGTTCGAAGATGAATGCTATCTTGAACCGTATCTCCCAAGCCGTTTTGTACGCCAATTCGGCTACGACCAATTCCACGTAGGCAATGCCATAACATGACTACAAGAAAAACGTTATTTAATTGATGGAGCCCGGGCTTGGGCCTATTACAATGCCCGTGACACAAGGACAACGTTCTCGATGCCGACAAAGAACGACCGTGGCCCCCGTATGCTGTATACTTATTCGATCTTTTATACGTCAGCAAATTCTTTTGCTGAGAACTTCAATTTAACAGACAGCTTTGCAACGGTGACACGATTTAGAAAAGGAACACCTATTTTTTGCCTCCTAGTAATGATGAAGAGCACGAGCCAGCTGATGCACCTCTAGAAGCTTCGAGGGAAGCCAACTTCCCTGAAGAAGTTTACGAACCGCTGCATGTTTCTTTTAAAGTTGTAAGATCTCCGGTCAAGGAGAAGAAGAAGAGGAAGGCAGAAGAACCATCTTCTTCTATCTCTAATAAGAAGAAGACTGCTGTAGACTCTTCGAAAAGGGTCACTACTCGATCGCAGTCTCGGCAACAAGCTGAGTCGGTTCACAGAGAAGAGGTGACGACCCCTACTTCCACTCAAAGACAAACACATGCTGCAGACGTAGAGAGCCCGGAAGAACCTCTACGCAGAAAGAAAATAGCTTTCAGAAAGAAAGTGGCCACCCCTCCAAAAGCTATCCATACTTCTGCTCTAACAAGTGCTGCCGCCGGGGTTATGATGCCTTCACCTACGCCTGCTTTTGAGCCTAGGCAGGTGACAGATACAGAGATAAGGGACGAGGTTAAAGACATAAGAGAAAAGACTGCGGAAGCAAAAGATGAGGCTGCAGGAAGAGAAGCAGCTGCAACTCCGACCTCAATCAATGAGTCAGAATCATTTGTCGAAGTATTGCCATCTCCCACACTTGCAATGAAAGCTGCTCATCTTCCAACTACACCAAGATCACGTCGTGCTGAAGAAGATCGACTGATGATCGAGGCTCTAGATGATGTGATTTCGACTTCCATGACATAGATCAAGTTGATGCAAGTGATGATGAGATAACACCGGAGGAGGAGGCTGATGACGAAGAAACATCGGCGGAAGATGTTAATCACAATGAAGAGGATGCTGCTGTCCCTACACCTCAGGAGAAGAATGCTGATGAAGCAGCACCGGAGGAAACTATTGTCCCCGATCAAAGAGGTATTGACTGATTTTAGTAATCTTCACTTATAGATCAGATGACTAATGTTTTATCTTTTATTCATACAGAGATTCAACCTTCTCCGATTCTTCCGGTATGCACTGACATGGTGCAGATAGAGGCGATAGCCAGCGGCAGCCGTCATCTATCTGGCGGCTCTGAAGCGGGAAGTAGTCAGACAATAAGTCTGAAACTACTTCTGCGAGGCTCCAGCCTATTCCATCAAATGACAATCTTGTCATTAAACCCAGTTTTGGTAAGCTTGTCTTCATTTTGATTTTTTTTTTTCTGATAGTCCTTAGTGTCAGTAAACTGATAATGTTTACTTGATTTCACAGAAGAACATCTAGGAGGAGCAACTAGCTCTACAATGGCTCCGTTATCAAAAGAGGCTACGGCCGATGTTCAAGAAGCCGAACTTCCGCCTTCACAAGCATCTGCTGCTGAAGCTTCTGTTGGAATAGCTGCTACACCTAGTACAGTAGCTACAAATAAATTTATAGTGGGTTCTTTCACCAATTTTTCTTTAGTTCCTTAGGACCTTTAGTAGAAAGGGTAATAGAGAAAGACAATGTTGGCTTCATCACTGTCAGAAGTCCAACTTCTTATCTGATCGGCAGAATTCGAGCTCAAGGTGATGAAGCTCAGGCTGCTTACCTTGAACATGTGCTGGATGAGCTAGAAGAAGCAATCAAGATTTACAAAGATCTTGACCAAGGGGAGGTAGAGCCACTGGTGAATGCTGAGTTTGAAAGGATGACTCGAGAAGCTGAGGTCACGAAAGCTGACTTCAAGACTTTCTTGGATACTTTCGCTACGAAGTCTTCAGAGTATGACTCTCAAATGAATATCGTGGCATCTGCTGCTGGGGAGATAGAAAGGAAGGTTGCTGATCTGAAGGCAGAGTTTGCTCGACTTCAAGAAGAGTTGAGAATCGTTCAACTTGCTCTTAAGGAAGAGGCCACACAGCATTAAGCTGCAGTTCAGCAACTGGACACTCTGACCCATGAGAAGAATAAGTTTATCAAATCTTATCAAGATGAAATCACTCGTCGACTAGTGACCTTGCCAACATTTTACGATGAATCTGGAAGGGCAGAGGCTAGGAGACGGGTGCTGGATTCTCGTGAAGAACGACTCCAATCCATGAAGCAGCAGATAGCTAGTCTGATGACCCCACCGATTGAGTGAAAGAAAACTTCTTGTATTTTTTCTTTGTGATATGTCTTTTTGTAATGTCTTTGATCTTGATTAATGAAAGACACTATTTTTTGTGGTTCTATTATTTGTTGCATATCCTATTACGGATATAAGTAATAGCGATAGAAAAATATTCAGAGGTTCATGACATAATATATTTCTTGATTTAGAAAATAATTATATTTATTATATCTGCTCAGAGGTAATGTGGACATGACAGAATATAATTTTCTTTTTTGAATATCATTATTTTGGTAGACAACTTAATCAGAAGTAATAAATACGTGACAAGTTGTTGGTATGGATGAACGGATGAGCCGTCATAATGTATGAATGAAATAAATTGTCGGAATGAATGAAATGAACGGATGAACCGTCGGATGAATGGAATGAACGGATGAACTGTCGTAATAAATGAAATGAACGGATGAGCCGTCGGGTAAATGGAATGAACGGGTGAACCGTCGTAATAAATGAAATGAACGGATGAGCCGTCGGGTAAATGGAATGAACTGGTGAACCGTCTGATGAAAGGGATTAATGGATGAACCGTCGGATGAATTGAATAAACGGATGAACCGTCGTAATAAATAAAATGAACGGATGAGCCGTCGGGTGAATGGAATGAACGGGTGAACCGTCTAATGAAAGGGATGAACGGATGAACCGTCGGATGAATGGAATGAACGGATGAACCAACGTAATAAATGAAATGAACGGATGAGTCATCGGGTGAATGGAATGAATGGGTGAACCATCTAATGAAAGGGATGAACGGATGAACCGTCGGATGAATGGAATAAACGGGTGAACCGTCAAATGAAAGGGATGAACGGATGAACCGTCAGATGGAATGAACGGATAAACCGTCGTAATAAATAAAATGAACGGATGAGCCATCGGGTGAATAGAATGAACGGGTGAACCGTCTGATGAATGGAATGAATGTTATGAAGAATCCGTCGCTTCGGTTCGCGTAATCGACTGTCTCAAGAATCTCTGCCTATAAATAGAATAAATTTTAGGTGGAGCAATCAGTTTCGATTATAATACAAAATGTCATCTGGCGATGCATCCAAGAAGGCTGCGATCATCCCAAAGGTCGAAGAAGTAGCTGAGGAACATCCAGCCGAGTCAACCTAGCTAAAGCAGACGGAAGCGGGCGAAGGTCCGTCGGCACCCAAGCCGCCACGAGATATCTTGAACTTCCTAGTCGAGCCAGGGAGGACTGAGGAAGAAGAGGCTATGAGGATGGCTGCTTGCACTTTTTAGTGAAATCGAGCAAGGATGTCCTCGGCTCTTTTGCCGACTATATTTTTGAAAAGGACGGCAGTGGGCCTCGTCCTGTCTTTAAGAAGGACGATAGTAATTCTTGTCCTTGATATCATGTAACATCATTTATGATGAAATAAAATCAAAATTTATTTATGAACTGTCTTTTCATATTTACAAGAAATCCCTTTTACATTCATATATAGTACTTTTTAAGGAACTTGCCATTGATGGGCATCATTGCAACTCGACCGTCCAGCTCTGTGAGTTGATAGGCTCCATTTGAGAAGACTTTACTCACGACATAAGGCCCTTCCCATTTTGCATCGAACTTGCCTTTGCTCATGTGAGTCATAGTCATGGGACGTCTGACTATAAGAACGAGTTCTCCTTTCTGAAAGGCTTTGACTTTAACTTTGCGGTTAAAAGTCTTCGAGATACGGGCTTGATATAATTCAATATTGTTGAGCCAATAGCCGCTTTTCGTCGAGCGCCTCCAGTTCTTGAAGACAAAGAAGATCATTGTTCTCCGTAGTAATTCATTAGCGATGGCAATCCTCAAGAAAGGAATTTGAAGTTCCAGAGGTAGAACTGCTTCACAACCGTATACCAGAGAGAAGGGTGTACAGCCTATGGGGTTACGGACCGTAGTACGGTAGGCCCATAGACATTCTCCAAGCTTTTCACTCCAATTCCGTTTGTTAGTAGACACAAACTTCTTAAGGAGTTTGATAATAGTCTTGCTGAAGGCTTCAGCCAAGCCATTAGCAGCCGGGTTGTAAGCTGTAGAGGCGACATTGTCAATCCGATGATCATCACAGAACCTGGTGAACTTTTGACTGATGAACTGAGGTCCATTGTCGTGAATGATTGTCGAGGCACACCAAACCTCGATAACATGGTGTTTGACGAAGTTAAAGACGCTGCTGGTTTTGACTTCAGCCAAAGGTATAGCTTCGGCCCACTTGGAGAAATAATCAGTTATTGCTAATATAAACCGTATCCCTTAGAAGATGGAGGATTGATAGGACCTATAATATCCATGCCCCAAGCTTCAAAAGGCCAGGAAGCAGCAGTCGGATGAAGGAATTCCGACGGTTGATGGATGAAATCTGTATGGATTTGAAAGGCTCGATTTTCTTGCATATTCGATGGCATCAGACACCATAGAGGGCCAATAGTAACCCATTCGTCGGATACGATCCTGCAGTTTAGGGCCGGGTTGATGTGCTCCGCAGACACCATCATGAGCTTCACGTAATACTTGCTTTGCTTCATCACCAGCAAGACAGCATAAAAGTAGACCGTCATAAGTCCGTCGATAGAGAGTCTTGGTGGTTTGATTGTAGTAGAATCGAAGAGACCGTCAAAAATACTCGTAGCCTCCTTAGGATCTTCAGGAAGTATGTCATGAACTACAAAGTCGATGAAAGGAGCTCTCCAATCTTCATTGATAACATTGATTTGGGCAAAATTACTGAACTCAATGTTGTGATTATTTTAATACAGAACAACTCTCTGTTGGAAACAACAACCACTTGTTGTCTTTTGACGGGAATTGCTATGACTGCTGCGAGATTAGCTAGAGCATCTGCCTCAATGTTACAAGCTCGTCGAACATATTCAATGAAGAAAGCCTTGAATGATGTGGCCATGTAGATTGCAGCTTCATGATAGGGCACTAGATCTTGATGGCGAACTTCATAGGTTCCTCTAACCTGGTTAACAACCAACTTGGAGTTGCCATAGACTTCAAGATATTCGACGTCCAGTTGTTTAGTTAACTGAAGGCCAATGAGTAAAGCATTATATTGCTATGTTGTTGGAGCACGGTTCATCTAGAGAATAGGCTCTTTGGATAGCTGACCCATCTGGAGAAACAAGAACAACCCCAACTCCTGCGACAATGGTACCATTTGGTCCGATCCTGGATGTACCGTCAAAGAATAGATGCCAAGTAAGAAATTCTTCGGAGATCATATTTGATTCCAATGTCTCGTCTAGAATTTCATCATAGAGTTTGGATGTCTCTGGTATAGGATGAGCTGCTAAGAAGTCCGCCAGCGCTTGACCCTTGACAGACTTTGTGGAACATATACCATGTTATATTGGGCTAGCAAAATGGCCCATGTAGCTAACCGAGAATTGAGTGTGCTGGGTTTCTTCATTAGTACTCGAAGAGGATTGACTCGGGAAATGACATGAATGGTTTATCCAATGATGTAGTGCCTTGTCTTTTGAACATCAAACATAAGAGCTAAGCATTCTTTCTCGGCAAGACTATAACGGTGTTCGGCACCAATCATAGTCCGACTGAGATAATAAATAGCTTGTTCATGACCTTTTTATTCTTCTGGGCAAGTAAAGCACCCAATGAATGATCCATAGCACGGACATACATCAAAATAGAATACCAGAAATTGGTGGCACCAAGACTGGTGGGTTCATCAAATACCGTTTATGTCGTCAAATACTCGTTGACATTTTTGGTCCAAACGAAAGATACACCCTTCATTAGCTGAGTAAACGGTCTGCAGCGTCCAGACAGATTCGAAATGAACCTCCTGATATACGCAAGTCGACATTAGAATTCTCGTAGCTCTTTTAAGTTGTGTGGAGGACGCATCTCTTGAATGGCTTTAATTTCTCGGGATCCACGTGTATACCTTTAGAAGTAATGACGAAGCCGAGAAATTTACCACTAGAGACACCCAAGAATGACTTGGTGGGATTCATTTTTAACTGATGTTGGCGCATTAGATTGAAGATAGTTCTTAAATCTTGGATGTAATCTTCCTTTAGACGACTCTTGACAGCAATATCATCGACATAATATCGACAGTCTGTGCAGATGATCTCGAAAAATGGTACTCATAGCTCGTTGATAAGTTGTGCCAGCGTTCTTGAGACCAAATGGCATCATGGTATAGCAGTAGACTCCGCGAGGAGTGCGAAAAGAAGTACGTTTTTCATCTTCAGGATTCATCCGAATTTGATTGTATCCAGAGAATCCATCCATAAAGGATATTCGCTCGAACCCACAGGTATTGTCAATCATGACGTCCGATAGGGAGAGGAAATTCATCTTTTGGACATGCTTCATTAAGATCAAAATCAATGCAAACTTGAACTTTGTCGATTTTTTTCAAGACTGGAACGACGTTGGCTACCCAATCAGGATGTTGTTCTTCTCGGATAAAGCCACAAGCTATGAGCTTTTTAACTTCATCATCGATTGCATCCATCATTTCTCGCTTGAATCGCCTTTGCTGCTGTTTGATTGGCTCTGCGTTAGGCAAAATATTCAGTTTATGAGTAGCAACTTTGGGATCTAAACCTGTCATGTCTTCATAATTTCAGGCAAAGACATCAAGATATTCTCGGATAAGAAGAATTAGTTCTTGCTTATCTGTCTCTGGGAGGTTCTTATTGATGAATATTGGACGAGGTGACCTGCTCTCTCCTACATCAATTTGAACCATCTTCGATAGGAGTTTCTCGTTGTTCGAATCAGAGTTCTCATTGGGTATCCATTCGTTGAGCCCAAGGATCTGTTTCAGGATTTTCTTCTATGTCTTCATCATAACCTTCTGGAAGTTCAACGGAGACCATGTTAGAAGATACGATCAATCGATGAACTTGACCGATGCTAGTATCAGAATCCCATGATCTGGAATCAGAAGAGTTATAGCATTTCTCATTATCAGATTCAGAGACTTCTGGAGATAAGACTGGAGGTGAAGCATATCCGAGACCTCTTTTCGTCCTGCTGTAGTGCATCTCTGATTTTCCTTTGGAACAGCCGTACGGATAGGAGTTCTACCCTTACCATAATTGAGGCCATTCTTGAATAACCCATCTTTCGGATGATGTATTTTGATTGTTGGCTATAACGACGTAGTTGGAGACGTCCTGTATTATTACTTTTGATCATCTGTATAGCTGAATTTCTGTTCTGGTCCTTTACTAAAAAGTATTGGATATTCGCCTCTCTTTCGAGAGGGGACAACAAAACTTGAGTCATCTGGATGTTCAATCAAGACCTCTGTCTGAAGGGATTGTACAACTCCTATTGTAATGACTGAAAGCTGTCTAGCATATCCAAATAGCATTTAGCATGATAAATGACATCAGTATACTGGAAAGTAGATAATTTTTTATTGATTTGTACATCCATATTTACAACAGGACCTTTAGCCTTAGCAGGCTTGGTCAGATCGATTACAAGAGGAGGAGAAGAAGAACGTGGAGGAGGCTTGCTACGATGAAGGTCAATAACAAGCGGCTCAGAAGAGGTGAGCTGTCTTTTCTCCTTGTTACGACGTAGGTCGATAACAAGTAGCTCAGAAGAGGTGAGCTCCCTTTGATCTTGACCACCATCGGTTGATTGCTTCCAGACTGGCAAGTGAATAGCCAGTGGTTTGGAGGACTGAGGATGAGAAACACGCCCTTTGACAGGTATGATGAGGGTGTCATTGGGCACTGCTTCTTGGTCTTCTTCAGTGTCCAAAGCCAGCACTACCTTCATGAACTCATCTTTATACATGCGAGCATCGTTACAATATGCTTCGACACCTTTAAAAGGGTAGAGATCCGTAATCTTTTTGAACCTCTCCATTGTCATCAACGTACTTGAAACATTGATGGAGAGTTGAAGGAACAATATTGTGTTCATGAAGGAATGGTTCCCAAAAGAGCATTGTAAGAGCAACCATGGTTGTCTATAATGTAGAAGGTCACCTTTGTGCGGAGATTGCCTATTTGGAGTTAGGCAAATCTTGCCCAGAGGCTCACTTCTTCCCTGGTTGAACCCCAGGATGGTGGTGATTATGCCAGAAAGACTATGTACTGGGATCTTCAGTGCATCTAGCATTGTCTTCGGTATGATGCTGAGGGCTGACCCAGGATCTATCAGAATAGATCGACCTTCATCGTGTCGATGTATCCTATATAGTATAGAGGATGGTCATGCCTATTGTCTTCCATCAGCATATCATCCTGTGTGAAGGTAATGTTTGGAATTAATTCCAACACACTGCGACAGTGGAGGCAAGAGACAGGCTCTGATTCTGGCTTCTTTAGAAGAGTTAGACAGGTTTTTGCCTGTATTAGAGCTTCACTCAGATTTCTCGAGTCTCTTTGGAGAGGCGCAAGAGCTCGAAGATTGACATCCTGGCCGGTGTATTGGCTAGTTGAGCCAAAATATCAAAGTTGTATGGCTTCTAAAGTCCAGAAGGAGATGACTTCTTCAAAGGCTTGTCAAAGCAGACTTGTTGTTTGCCTTTGTCAGCCACCGTCGGCTTAGGGGGAATGGGTTCTACAACCGTGAGGATGCAGAAGGGATGTCCTCAGTAGAGACAGGTTGCACTGGAGCAGATTCAGAAAAAGAAGCAAGGTTTTCTTGAGTTTCGAGAAATTCCCGTATATAGGCTTTCCCTGACCTGGTGCCCAGCAGGATTTTTCTTCAACTATGGGGTCAAAAGAACCATATTGCAGATCTTTGTTTTGTCCTTAGAGCAGTTTTTTTGCTTAGACGAGAAGGAGCCTCAAAGTCTGCAACAAGGTCAGGGTGGATCCATACAATCTCACCATTATCAAGAGATAAGGGGACGAGACCTTCACTCCGTGGAGGAGGAAGATTCTCGATCTCAAGAGTGGCCTTGGGGATAGGGATGACACCATGCTATACCATCTATGGAGGGAATTTATCGAACTGTACTGAGACCATATTCGCGGTAACAGTCTTCTCATCTTGTTGAAGGGTGACAATGCCAACGTTGACTAACTCTTGAATCTTGCCTTTGAGCACGTAACATGCTCGAGTGGGAGCCCAATGAACCTGTAGTAAACATAATATTTGGGATGATCAGTCTTACCGACCTCGTCAGGCTTTTCGGGTCTGGGAGTTGGAGCTTATTGCTTTTGATCAAGCAATCGAAGATGCTCACGGTGTCGTTCTCGTCAAAGGAGTACTCTACTTTTGGGCGAGGTTCTTGGTGGAGGGGCAGAAGGAGTAGAAGTAGACGTAGGTGGAGCCACGTTGACAGCCAAGATTCTTTGCTCTTCAAATTGATGTTCAAGGTTTCTTTACCCTTGCGGTTGTTCTGGCGATTACCGCTACTAGATGTCGGGTGTTCATCCCGGTCGGGGTTAGACATGTGTACCCCAGCTGCTTGAACTTGTCAGCGCTAACTTTAGCTGCTTTAGCATTGACAATGAAAGATGGCCAGTCTTGAAATTGAGTTGACCCCGTCCACATGCTGATAATAGGCAAAAGATTTCCTTGCAGGTATCTATAGTTACAGTAGCCGGAGTTCCAGGAGGCATCTTTAATGCTTCTCGGCAGAATCTTTCATAAAACTCTCAGCGGTTTCATTATATCTTTATTTGATCTTGTTGAGGGCCGACATGGTTATGTCGTTGATTCTCTCGTAGAATCGTTCTAAGAAGATTTGTTTAAAACCCGAGAAAGAGGTGATACAATCAGGCAAGCTTTGTACCAATCGTATGCTACAGGCTAAACAGCCGACGAATACCCTATAAAAGAGCATCATTTGGCTGAAGTTGAACAGTCATTACCTCAAAGCGGTTAATGAACTAACTCGGAGAAGTGCTGCCGTCAAACAGCAAAATTGTGGGGATCTTGTATTTAGAGGAAATGGGACTTCCTTCCACTCAATAGGATAGGGTTGCTTGATTCCCAATCTCTGTAAATTGTCCTTCTCTTTAAAAGTCTCGAATTGAGTGCGCAAGAGTTTGACAGCTTATTAGCATCCTCCGATGATGAAGAAGGAGCAGGCTGAATTATAGTGTTAGGGGGAAGAACAGCGTGGTAAGTACCCCCAGCTCCTGACTGACTGGGTGTGGGTTGAATTTGTACAGGGTATTTGAGGAGATACTACCCCCAGACCTGCATTGACAGGCACCGACGATGCTATAATTTAGGATTTGTAGCAGGTGCGGTCGGTGGTACTGTATGTTGGGCCACGATGATAGAATACATACTTGCGACCATTTCAGCCATGGTCTTCAGTTTGTCCTCCAGTACAGCTATTCGTTGTTCTTGATTCGCTGAACTAGAAGCGTCTGGGTCTTAGTGACAACATAAGCTGTCACTTCTCTAGGTACAGTAGAAGATACTGTCGTTCAGAACTTTTACTGTATGCATCATAATAGAGAAGGAATCATCTCCTGAGTGAGAAATAGGAAGATGACCAGAGGGATATTGGAGAAGATTCCTATGACCATTGTGTCTCGACTTTAGGATCGAGTATGTCGAAATACTCCTTCAGAAGATTCTTGGAGTAAATCTAAGTACCGCTGGCTGGGCCTGCGAGGCTTGCCATGTTTGGAGCACTTTCTACCCCCAGTATCTCGAGAAGCTATGTTGACGGAAGCATACAACACTTCGTCTTTGTCTTCTGACATTGGTTCAGAAGTTACAAAATTCAGACAATCGAAGACAGATCGTTTTGTTGTCTGGCAACAGCACTTGATGACAACCTTGTGATTACAATGGCGTTCAAGTGGTTGAACTGAAGGTGTTGAGATATATCCCGCTTTTACTTAAGGTGCTCTCGGAGGTCAGGAACAATGACGGGACAAGAAGAAGTTTGAGGGATATATTCTTTGACAACATTCGGAACATGGTTCCGGTTCTTCAGACGTTTTGTCCCGCGAGTATACAGGAAAGTACTCACTTTGTTAGCATAGGTGTCAGGATTTTTTATCCTAGAAGTTTGCCTCTGATGCATGTTCATCTTCGGCATTGGCTGCTTGCGTTTCGCTGAGGTTGATGTAGACCGAGGTCTATTGAGATAAACCCGTAGATCAGCAAATTCACCCCCAGGGGTTTCTGTCTGAAACACCAGTAATTTTCCTTGCTTTGAACGGGATATCCGGAGAGTTGGAAGATCTTGAAATTCCGCTACCGGAGTAGGCAGAATACCTCTTTGATCAGTACATTTTTTTTTGGCAGGGAGAGAAGAACTCTTGTTTGAAAGAGTCCTTGTACTGATCGGTGCCGAGGCACGTTGAGATTGATCTTCCGAGGTAAAAACCAGAGAAGACTGAGAAAAGACCAAAGGACCTTTTCTCTTGTTTTGTAAGGAAGGGTTGGCTAAAGAGTGTTTCCCTCTGTTGTCTTCCAAGTCGTGGAACGAGAAAGTTTGAGAAAAGACCAACAGGCCTTTTCCTTTGTTCTGGGGAGGGGAAGGAACAGTCAACAGACTACCCCCAGTGGATTGTGCAGGAGTAACGGGGGGTACTTAGGAAGAAGAGCATAGTCTTTCCCCTTACTGTGAGAAGAAGGAGGATTAGCCAAAGGGCTATCCCTTTTAGACTGTGCTGGAACAGGAGGGATGGCCACTTGCGCTTGGGTTGAGGTAGCAGTAGGCGCCTTGGCCGATTACGCCTGCGAGGATTTGATAGATGGCTTTTTGGCCACAGAAACTCCAAGAGTTGCAGCTTGCACAGCAGGAGTTTTGGTTGAAGGGGCAGTTGGTTGCGCAGGAGCAAAAGTTGCAGCAAGTTGCGCCAGGGGGAAAGGGGTCTTGCACTTTGCCAAAGCAGCATAGAAAGTGGCTTGCGCCTTGGCAGAGGGTTGCGCAAGGGTAGAAGTTGCTACTGACAGCTTATCGGTGGATACAGCAGGCTGTACAGCAGTCTTGGGAGTCCACACTGACCGAACCTTGCTCGTGGCAGAGGTTGCAGTACGAGGGGTGGTCCTGGAGTTAACCATTGCTTCATAGGCAATCTGGTTGACCTTCACAACCAGCGTCTTCTGCGTCTTTCCGATAGACGCCACGTCACATTGAGTTGTCACTTCCTCATCGGAGGAGAAAGTCGTCCCCAGCAGAGTCGCCATTTTGTTTGCAAAAATAAAAGTGTTTTTATTTCACAAACTTTAAAAGAATAGTACAAGAGTACAATAAATTCTGGAAAAGTACAACTATAAGAATCCGATCTGAAGACGATCGCTTTAAACCTTGGACGATATAAACTTTGAAGACGATAGCCTCTGAAGAATACAGTGGTACTTGGACAAGAACTCCTGATCCTTGATGATAATATCCACCTCTTTAATGAAGAACTTGAAACTCTATTTATAGAGTTCTAGAAATAACTATTTTATAGTTATTCTGGATTACGCACAATGGTTTGCACTGGAGACAGACTGCGCAGACTGCAAACCGTACTGACCTTTGGGCAGTTGCTCGATCGTGGGCTAACTGTACTCAGACGCGTGGCATTGTTTGATTGAAATACGCTTGGTCGTGTGCAGACGGTTGCCACGTGGCGAGCAATTGATGGCATGTAAGCCACGTAACAAATATCAGTTATCTTCAACAAATTTGATATATCGCGCCACTTGAATAGCGCTAGCTACAGACTGCGCTCAGATCTGGTCGATAGGTTGCGCTAACGTTGGACAGCTGGACCGCGCTAGGGCTTGGCTGCTGGACCGCGCTAGGATTTGGACAGCTGTCCTAGAAGGCGGTACGGCACGAGAAACGAACAGACTCCTCATTTTTTTGGGCTGTCAGAAGATTTGATCTCTTTGTCAGGTAATGATGGCATTGCCACGTCAGCCTAGCGCGCTCGGACATTAGCGCAGTTCAGTCTAGCGCAGTTGAATTGTAGCGCAGTCTGCCTCAAGCGTAGTTCATTGAAGAGTGCTCAATTTTAGATTTATCTGCCTATTTGATGGATACAACTTGATTTTTAGGACTTACATAATCCAAATGATGAATGTGAGTAATCTCTAAACCTACTATTTACATAGAACAACCAGCCAACCTTTCACCTCTACGAACCCTAAAAATTTTCTCTCCTTTCCCATTGCAATAGCAGTCGAGTCGGGAACCAGAGGAGCAGTTGAAACACCATTCCCGTAGGTAATCTTCCTACTTTCTAAAATTATTAACTATGTCATTCACACAAACAAAAAATAGGACTGAAAAGTGTATGATGTAAATCCTAAGAGGGAGTCATGTGTTCGTACACAGGGGTCCATATGCCAAGTATGTCTTAGAGTCAGGCATGGCTAACCTTGTGTTCCTAGTCGAAACTATAGGTGGCAACATATTGTGTACTATTGACCTGGGTAATAAAGTATCCTAGTATCAGAAACTAGGATGCATTCAAAAACTGGAAGACAATTGTGGGGTTGGACCATGTTCAATACAGAGATGGGCCTGACCAAGAAACAAACCACTGGGTAGTATAAACCATTGGGTAGTATAAACTGGTTAGTCTATTTAATGATTCACCAGTTCATATTATATATATTAGGTTGCCATGAAATATCAGATTACTCATTGACACCTCAATTGCATATTATATTTTAGGTGACCATTGTATCCTTAGAAGGAATTAGGAATTCACACTCATGACAGTCGACCCCTGATACATGTTCAAGTATGGGTAGCAAAGGTTAGGTAACAACAAATGCAAGTTAGGGACTATTCCAGTTTTGGGGTTAGGTGTAAAACATGATAGAAAGACTCTAGGAAGACTGACCAGTTATGCCTATATGTTAAATTGCACATGGCAGATAAGCTTATAAATGAAGTACTGATTTCAAATGAGGTATCCGTCGATACATTGATATATTAGTTGTAAATGAGAACTTTTATAGCGTATCAGAGAATGTATCCTGGGTACACGCGAGTAGCAGGACTGTTCATAACAGTATACCCATGTCATAGCCATAAGGAAGGAGAAAATCGAATTGGGTTATGGTAATGTATCAAGGATACGCAATGTATATATAGCAGCTTACATATCTTGTATCAGTTGGCAGGGGACTGGTTATAACAAGCATATAACTGGGTACATGCACGGTGTTTTATATCAAGAAAAGTACATATGGATACATAAATGTAGTGAGTTGGATAGGGTATTCCGTAAATGTACAGATTTGGGAAGGCTTGTATACATGAACAGTTGTGTGTGCATCTAGGACTAAGGTGTAGTTCTCCCAAACTCTGAGTACAGAGCCAGCTAGTAGGCAGATCTGAATATAAAGAGGGGAACTAGGCTCTAGAGAGAACTACATGAATGAGGATTGGGTTGTGAAATAAACTGCATCTTGTGCACAGAGCATTCCTTGTGCCAACGCAGGTGACAAGGGTTCCCGGTGTGCAGGTAGGAAGATGTTAAATAACAATAGCAGCAGGGATACTACTATAAACCTATAGAGGTAAGTAGCAGCTAGTGTTCCAATAAGAAATAAAGTAGCATTATAGGTGAAGACAGAATGTATGTGTGGGCTAACACCAACACTATGTGGTGTGTTCAAGTAGGTACAGGAGTTAGATACTCGTTTGAGTAGGTATACCCCAGGAGCATAGAGTATCGGATAAGAATACAATAGGCAGTATCAGTTAACATTCGTCCAAGTAACAGTTAGTACGAGTTAGATAGTAGCCCAATTGGAAGCTCAGTACAGGCATTTGGGGTCCAGGAATGCATAATCGAATGTGAAGGCAAGGTAAGCAACACCTATCCATATAGGTGTTCCTGTAGGAGTAAAAGAGAACATAGACATGCCTTACCTAGGTAAGGAGGATTCTGGTAGGTGATAGGTATCAAGCCAAAGTATAACCTAGTATCATAGGTACCCAGTACATGCAAATCATCTACAGGAAGTAGGGCATGGGCAACATTAATAGTAACTAAAGTGAAGGCAAAACCATTATGTATCAACCTATACTAACTAACAGTCGAGGAAAATGGGAGGTATGAGGCTATGAGTCATGTAGCAGTGATGGCAAATAAGTTCCAATCATAGCCTAACTGTTATGAACATAACATATAGGGGATGTTTAACAAATGTCTGACATTGTAGTAGTTTACCACCAGAGTACTAAGACAAGGGATGTGAGTCTGTACAAGATTGGGGTATGCATGGTAAGCATGACCATATATATACAAGGGAATAAACCAGAAGTCATATAAAAAGTATGTAAGACAGTTAGATTAAAGCAGATAGGCCAAAAAAGAAATAACAAACCTTGATGTTGTAAACAGTAAGGAAAAAAGGAAGGGGTTGACAAACCAAGTCATTAAGGCCACTCGGAATACAAGAGTAATTAGTAATGATTAAAAATAGCTTTATTTTGGTTATTTCATGTGTTGATTTAGACTTAATTCATAATATAGGTTCTTTGGACTTTGACTCAGCACTTGAACCGTATCCACAGCTCAGGACCACATGCAAGTACATATACTGATTGTTACCGTTTTCGATAGTTTCCTTTACATGTTATACATTTGTCTTGCTGCTTGTTGACACGCTCTTCATACGGAAATAGTATCATGGATTTATTGTACATCTTGATTGTCTTTTATGTTTACCCCACTTGCGGTTGATTCCATGAGTACTAGCTTGGCGGGGAAATATCTTAATAGATGTGTGAACAACCCATTCCATCTCATATGTCTATTCTTGAATAATAGCAGCTGCACACGACACATACAGGGTGCCGGTTTTACCCCTTAGCCGTTCACACATCGAATATTTCAATACACATAGATAGTTAATATTCTAAGTTATTTCATCTTGTTCTTCATATTTGTCATGTTACCGTAGTTTACATATTGCTTTCTGGTAGCTATTTCTCGAGCTACCATATTCTTTTCTTTGACACCATGATGCTAGTTACTTTCTAGTTTTATTTTCATATGCTACATGTTCTTTTCCTTGACATCCATCTTGGCACATTTTGTTCTCTTGAGATTATTTTATCTATCATATTTTGGTCTCTACCTTAGAGACTATTCAGATCAGTTATTAGTTTTCTCTCACCATGGTTATTGTATATATATATCTTATTACTGTGGACTGATCTGTGAATTTGGTTGTAATATGGAAATCTATAAACTGCATGGTTGTATTGGATAATATGGGGAGATGGCTAGACAGCGTTCTACCGCCGATACTGTGACGTAGGCTGGACGTACCTACGACTCATGCCCAAATATTGGGTTTGGGTCATGACACTTACCAGGACTACCACCGGACAGAGACGTTGAATTCTCTATAGACTTAGTACCCGGCGCAGAGCCGATATCTCAGCACGTCTATAGAGTGAACAACAACGAGTTGGTGGAGTTGAAGAAACAGGTGGATGAGTTGCAGGACAAGGGCTTCATTCGATCTAGTTCTTCACTATGGGGTGCACCGGTACTTTTTGTACCGAAGAAGGATGGGACGGTACAGATGTGTATCGACTACAGGGCACTCAACAATCTTACGATCGAGAACAGGTACCCACTGCCGCGGATCGACGATCTCTTTGATCAGTTGAGCAGAGCGAGGGTATTCTCGAAGATTGATCTGAGGTCAGGTTACCATCAGGTGAAGGTAAAATGGGATGATATCCCGAAGACAACATTCAGGATGCGGTATGGCTAATTCGAGTTTATGGTGATGCCGTTTGGTTGACTAACGCCCCGATGGTATTCATGAACCTGATGAACAAGCTGTTACATCAGTACTTGGACAAGTTCATGGTGGTGTTCATCAATGATATCTTGGTGTGCTCGAAGATCGCAGAGGAGCATGAGGTACATTTGAGAGTGGTTCCGGAGACTCTCAGGAAGGAGGAGCTTTATGGCAAGCTCTCGAAGTATGAGTTCTTCCAGGATTGAGTTGACTTTCTGGGTCATGTTGTGACTGGAGATGGGATCTCAGTTGACCCGAGGAAGCTATCGACAGTTGAGGCGTGGACAGTACCGAGTTCAGTTGCAGAGATCAGGAGCTTCTTGGGATTGACAGGCTACTATAGGAGGTTCGTTCAAGATTTCTCCCGGGTTGCAGAGCCATTGACTAGGCTAACCCGGATGGACACAGAGTTTATCTGGTCAAAGGATTGTCAGGTCGCTTTTGATGAGTTGAAGAAGCGGTTGACGACAGCTCCGATTCTGACATTGCCATCAGGATCAGACGGGTTCACTATCTATAGTGACGCCTCGGGGAAGGGTTTGGGTTGTGTCTTCCAGCAGCATGGGAAGATAATTGCCTATGCTTCCAGGAAGTTACGTCTACATGAGAAAAACTACCCTACCCACGACTTGGAGTTGGCGGCAGTTATCTTTGCTCTGAAGTTGTAGAAATACTATCTATACGGAGAGTGTGTGGAGATCTTCATAGACTACAAGAGCTTAAAGTATGTATTTATATAGAAGGAGCTCAACATGAGGCAGCGTAGACGGTTGGAGTTGATGAAGGACTTCGATATTGCACTGTAGTATCATCCAGGGAAGGCCAACGTGGTTGTCAATGCTTTGAGCAGATATCCGACAGCCATGTGTTTGATGGTAGATCATCACTTACTAGCAGATCTGGAGAGCCTGGAGATCGAGGTTCTAGTGCCAGGAGTGAAGATGCAGATGTGGGTTCTACAGATTCAGTCGAACTTGATAGAGAGGATCAAGTCGACTCAGTTTGATGATGTTGCTCTGCAGTACATCCGAGAGCAGGCTCGAGCAGGATTGGTAGATAATGAGTTCACCATTGCAGAGGATGGCGCATTAAGGCACGATTCCAGACTGTGTGTGCCCAGTGGAGAGCTTCGGGAGTAGGTTATGCAGGAGGCCCACCAATCTTAGTACTCTATGCATCCAGGTGCTAACAAGATGTATAGGGATCTGAGGGAGCATGTATGGCGGTGTGGGATAAAGCGGGAGGTAGCATGCTTCGTCGCTAGATGTTTGGTCTGCCAGCATGTGAAGGTAGAGAGGCAGAGGCCAGGAGGTTTGTTACATTCGTTGTCCATTCCGGAGTGGAAGTGGGAGCATATCACGATGGACTTCGTTTCTAGATTACCGCGTACGCCAGGAGGAAAAGACGCAATTTCGGTCATCGTAGATAGGTTGACCAAATCAGCTCACTTTTTGCCATTTAAAGTGGGTTTGTCTACCGAGAAGCTAGCAGTGATGTATATGCGACAGATTATCAGAATTTATGGAGTTTCGGTGAGCATTGTCTCGGATCGGGATAGTCGCTTTACTTCCTATTTCTGGGAGTCTGCAGACTAGTTTGGGCACTCAGCTCAAGTTTAGTACTGCATACCACCCTCAGATGAACGGACAGTCAAAGAGGACTATTCAGACACTCGAGGATATGCTGCGGACTTGTGTCTTAGATTTTGGAGGTTCCTGGGAGGATCACCTGTACTTAGTGGAGTTTACATACAACAACAGTTTCCAGGCCAGCATTGAGATGTCACCGTTCGAGGCACTGTACGGGTGTAGATGTCGTACACCCTTGTCGTGGGATGACGTAGGAGAGCAAGCTTTATTGGGACCTGAGATGGTTGTGGATGTAACCGAGAAGGTGAAGCTCATCAGAGATCGACTTCGCGTGGCGCAGGACAGACATCGACATTGGGTCGATAGCCACAATAGGCCGTTGGAGTTTGAGGTACAGCTTAGAGATAGGATTAGAAGTAGGATTATTTGTTTTGTGATTTTATTGATCATGTTTGATTATTATAGTTAATTTGAGACCTTGTTTGTGATTAGGTTGGAGATTTGGTTTTTCTGAGGATATCTCCGACACGTGGTACCATATGTTTTGGTAGAGGTGGGAAGCTTAGCCCGCGCTTCATCGGGCCCTTCGTTATCAGCGGGAGAGTCGGTGATGTGTCTTACAGGCTAGACTTGCCACCTGCATTAGTGGGAGTCCACAACGTATTTTACGTGTCGCCGTTGAGACGGTACATGGCGGACCCTAGCCATGTACTCGATCATTCGGAGATCGAGGTGGGACCTACTCTTAGCTATCCAGAACAGCTTATGGAGATTCTGGATCGTCGAAAGAAGGTACCGAGGAACCAGATAATACCCTTGGTTCGCGTCGCATGGAGGCATCATTCACCAGGAGAGTCTACCTGGGAGCGGGAGGATGAGATGCACGAGCGATACCTTTATCTTTTTGGACCTTGAGGTATGATTTTCTATCCTACTCATCAGTTTAGTTTCGTTTTTCAATTTCGTGGACGAAATTCTTTTAAAGAGGGTAGACTTGTCACTACCATATTTTTTGCTTGAGGGTATTTAGGTCATTTTGACTTTTTGGTGATTTTAAAATTTTATTACATAAATATGTGCTATTTGTTTAGTTGAGACTTGACCTAGAATCTTAGCTTAATCTAGATTAGCCTTGAGCTTCGAATCTTGATTAGGATATCCTAATAAGTGACAAGATTAACAATATTTAGATATTATTGTAGTAGGATATTTTCCTTAAGATATTTGTAGAAAGAAAGCCTTAGGATTAAATTGAACCATTGTTTGGACTTGAATTTATGTGGAGAAACCTTAACCACCCATCTACATCTAAATCTAACCCAAATTTCTATTTGTGGCCGGCCCTAGGAGTATCCCCCCTCCTATAAGTATCACATTTAATAGCCTTTGCCTCTTTTTAATACCTACAAAGAACCTTAATTTGTTCTTCCCTAAATTCCTCTCCCTTTATCCAAATTGATCCCAAATTGAGGCTACTCTCTTGCATTGGGATTTATTTCAGAAGTGGAGGCTAGTAGAGGCTTGCTAGCAAGGATTTAAAGAGCATTTGGCCATAGCTTGTGGAGGGAACAACTCACTTAGGAGCCTTTTCATTGAGATTGCCTCTCAATAGGTAAAACACTACAAACCCTAATGAATTTCTAATTTCTTTCCATAGTTGCATCCATCTAGGTGTCTCCTAGCTGTAGGGTGAGTTTGGTAGGAATTGGTATCAATTTGGTGTACGTATCGGACACGTATCAGTGTCTATGTGTGTGTGTTTGATAAAATATCTCAATGAAACTTTTATTCTTATTTTCTGTAAATAATTACATGAATTTATAGCCCTTGGCATGCTGATCTCAGATCTACTTCTCTGAGTTGATTTTTGTGCTGTGTCCGTGTCCAAATTGGATACAAACATGCTAGCACACGACCCCGTGCTGTGTCCTGCTGCTCGAGACATACAGCGGACACGACACGCAACGAGATGAGGTGAAACTTGAGGGACACGTAGAGGCAATGTCTACGAATGTGTCCCTAAAGTTTTATGGTGTCTCGTATCGTGTCGAACACAAAATCGTGACTGTATTGAATTTGTACTGTGCCTGTACGCACAGAAACTCGTGTCTGATATGCGGGTCATATCACACGAATACGTGTTGACAGTGTCTTATGTTGCATCATATATATAGCCCTATATGTGGGCTACGTGTTGACATGAGCACGAGACGTGTCGTGACTCGTGTCGTGTCCACGAGCCCACGTACTGGCCACACGAGGCTGTCTATGTACAGTTTTGGGTTTCAGTGTTTAATCATGTTTGGACACCTCGTGTCCAATTTTATGGACATGAGAAGACCCCTTGGACACGAATACATGTCTGACATTCGCTGGCACATATTAATTTGATGTTAATTTGGGTTTTCACATATGATTGGGGTTTTGTATTCGAGTTTGTGTAAGTTCTGATACTGTGATATAAACTGGGTTTACAAATTGGGTTTTAAGTTTATTTAATTCATGTAATAATGTAAATTTGTTAATATTAACTAGAATAACATGTTTGGAGACCTGGGAACATGATTTCGGTTGTAAATGCATGATTCTCTCATTTCGAGATCATTTCCATATGTAAATGTATATATGACTGATACTTAGCTTATATAGGTATATGTGTTTAACTTATGCTTCAAACCAGAGAATGGTCCCCCTTGCTGTCCAGTTTTAACACCATGTTTGCACACTCATATATGCATGTGACACTTCACATTGCATTGACAAATTACTCCATTGACACTACATCATTTGAAACTTTGCTGCCACAGTTTCACTTTAACGCTAACACTATTCATGTGACACACATACAATACATTAAAACCCCCCACATACCTTGCTGTTTTGATACTAGCTACATAACACTTTACATATTATGCCATGTCCAGTTAACATTTTACACTATGTTTTCTTTTTGACACATTACTGTCATATACACTATGTACTCATAAACCCCCTTCACACATACACTACGCCTAGACACCAAATACTCTTCATTGCTTTGACACCACTAACCCCTTACATACTATGCTGCCACTGCCATCATTTAACCATGTGACACTTCACAATATTTTGACACAACTATGTAAACACTTGACCATACACTATTTACATGTACACTCTTTATTTTTCATATTATACTAACTGCCATGTTATACATTGTTGCACTATACCATGTTAACTTACCTGCCTATGTACACTATACACTATGATTCACTCACCCTCTATATATATCTATAGATATATATCTATGAATGATAGTGGTAATGTACCCCTATATATATATATTTTATATATATATATATATATATATATATATATATATATATATATATATATATATATATATATATATATTAAAAATATATATATATATATATATATATATATATATATATATATATATATATATATATTTATATATAAGAAAAAAAATATATATATATATTTATATATATATATATATATATATATATATATATATATATATATATATATATATATATATATATATATAAAATAAAAATAAAAAAATATATATATATATATACATAAATGGGGAAGCAGCAGAAGCCGCGCGAACTCCGTCCATCGGAGGACCGCCTCTTGCTCGCCGTCCCCCCTGCGCGACCGGGTGGTGCTTCTGGCCGGCCGGCCCCCTTGGCCGGGCTGCGCTCCTGGGGTTTTCCTTCCCCCTCGGAGCCCTCTTCCTCCCTCGCCCTCCCCGACCCCCCGGTCGGCCCGGGCCCGCTTGGCCGGGCTTCTAGTCGACCTGCTTCCCCTTTCCTTTCCCCTTCTCTCCCACCCCCCTCGGCGCCGCCGCCGCCATTGTCGGCGCCTCAGGGCGCGGCGCCGGGCGTCTCCTCCGCCGGCCCCCCACCCGGATCCCCCCCCGGATCTTAGCCGGAGTCCAACCTCCTTCCACCAAGCCCTCCTCTCTTCCCGGCGTTTCCCCTCGCCGCTCCCTTCTCGTGGCCGACGGCGTCCCCCCTCGCCGCTACTCTCTCGTGGCCGCCGTCTCCCCCCCTCGGCTCTCCTCTCGCCGTTCCCCCTCTCCCGGTGGCGCACCCCCTTGTGGAGGCGGCCACCTTCCTCGACATCCTCTCCCGGTGGCGCTCCTCCTCTCCCGCTGACCTTGGAGCGTCCCTCGCCTCAGCCCTCTCTGCCTCGCCGGACGACGTCTCGTTGGCCGCCCCCGCCTCTGCCTTCCCAGCCTCGCAGGACGATGTCTCGCTGGCCACCCCCTCGCTACGAGCTCCGCCGTTCCTCCCGCCGTGTGCGGGAGAGGCTCCATTGCCGGTGGTAGGCCTCCGGCCGCCCGGAGGTCGAGCCTCTGCTCCCTCCCCGTGCGGTCCAGCCGCTTCCCCTCCTCCCGAAGGTCGACGGTCTCTCTCTGCTGGTAGTTGCCCGCCCGACCACTCCGGGCCTCCCCCGGCCGCTACGGGCAGCCTCTCGGCCTCCGCGGCCGGCGCTTCCTCTGGCTCCGCGTTGCGCACGGGAGAGTCGGGGCTGCCTCTCTCCGCCGACCTTCTCGGCCTCCCCCTTCTCTCTCCGGAGTCGTCCTCCCCGCTGGCGGCCTTCTCAACCTCCGTCGACCCCGTGCTCCAGTCTTCATCGCCGGAGCCCCTCGGCCCCAGGCGGCGTGCCGGGAGGGCTCCGCTGCTCCTCGAGCAGCGCGCTCCTCGAGCCGCGCGCTCCTCGAGCCGTGCGCTCGCCCCATTGGGAAGAGCGCCAGCCCACCCCCCCTCGTGGAGTGCTCCCCCCTCGGGCTTTGAGCCCTCACCCCCGTCAGTTTTCCCTAACTGCCGTTTGGTTTGAATTTTGAACAGCTGTCCCATTCTTCGTTATTAGTTTTTCGAATGTTGGTTTCAAAAAAAAAATATATAAAAAATAAAAAATAAAAAATAAATAAATATATAAATATAGTAATATGGTTTATGACGCTTCGCGTCAGGATGTCTGTTAAGGGGTTCCCCCTATCTATGTAGGAACTTGGGCTATCTCCCGGTTCCACCCTATCATTTTCGGTTTAAATGAAGGCTCTAGCCATTATTAAAAAAAAATAATAATATATATATATATTTATATATATATATATATATATATATATATATATATATATATATATATATATATATATATATATATAAAATATATATATATATATATATATATATATATATATATATATATATATATATATATATATATATATATATATACTTGGTATAATTGTGAAAGTGACTTAATATATGAGATACTAGATATATAATTTGATATGTTTGTGTGCCAGTTTAGACTATAGCATTAGGCTATGTGTTAGCCCTATGGTTTAGCTATGTGTTGGTTTAACATGTGACCTATAGCTATGTGTTGTAGTTGGTTTAGGCTTAGACTTGCTTGTTAGACCTAGAATTGACTAACCTAGACTAGTTGACCATTTTTTACCTAACCCTAACTAGTTTGACCTAGTTTGACTAGGTTGACCTAGTTTGACTTTTAGAGTTGACCATAGTTGACCACGAGTTGACTTTGGCCCAGATTGACCTAGAAACATGTAGATGCATTGTACACTTCAATTATAATCTCTTTGTATACATCATGACTTGTGTTGCTCTAAATAGGACTCAGTTACCTCGCTTCAGACTTTATATTCTCACGGATATTCAGATTTTAGACGAGTACATTCTCTGATCATTTTATACTTACTAGGACTTATGATCGTGTTCTAGATTACTTTACTTGATGCTGACACCTGTTATCACGGATTAGTACTATATGGATCTTTCATGCGATGTTATCCCCTCATAGGATACATCAGGTATTTCGTGTTCGTGTACTTTATCATGGGCGTCGTGTACTACTTGTGTTCGTGTTATTCGTATAAAAATCATGTGAAATCGTGTACTCTTATGTGCTCACATGATCTTCGTGTACAAACTATACTTCGTGTACAATAACATAACTTGTCTGGATCCTTGTGTATTGATTGGGGACGGTAGAGTAGAAGAGGTTATGGGATCATTCTTGTAGTTTACTCGTGTATAACCTCTGTAGATAAATCGTGTATAACATCGTGCCGTTTACATAAACATCTTGTGCTCTAAATTACTAGTCACTTACAGCTCTTACTTATCATATATATATTTCCAGTTTACAAATCTCTCTCTTATTTTTATGTACATCTTCTTACAGTTTATGTATCTTACTCTTTTGTATGCTTTACATTTCCTGCCATGTTATGAATTGCGTGAGATGTATTGTGCTCGTTCCGGTCCTGACTGGACCTGTTGAAAATATTACAGATGACACCGAAGATTTTTGTCCTACGTACTATGGAGCAGCCCTAGATGACATTTGCGAGCTGGACTCTCAGGAGGGCCCAGCTCTAGCTGATGTTATCACCCATACTGCCTAGACTAGTTTAGTTAGGCTTTATCTTACTTTGTTGTTGTCATTTGAGACTTTGAGATGTATTATGTTTTGTTGTTGTTGTTGTGTCGTATAGACACTTAGACTTATTTCCCTTTTTGTTGTATTTTCTTTGAGATTCTTATCTATCATATCATACTTTCTACCTTAGATTTGTGATTGAGCTGTACTTTGTATTGTCCTCCGTTTGGAATGTATATACTATACAGGTACCTTATATATTGTGTTAGATGAATATGACCTAGGACATCGTTCTACCGTCGACACTGCGGCGTAGGCTGGACGTACCCACTTCTCGTGCCCTTATACTGGGTGCAGGTTGTGACATAATAAACACCAGAAAGAGTACATGTAGCTTTGTAAAAAGTTTCTAAAAATTACATATAGAAGAAGCAACTACCCAATCATCTTCAGTTATTTGATATTCAAAATTATGATCCATTTTACAAAAATATGTAATAGCATCCTTAAAGGGAATTACGGATTTCAATATTAAATATGTCGAATTCCATCTATATAGTACATCCTTAACAAATCTTCTAAAACGAATACTAAAATGTGCACATATGGCTTTAAAAGCTTGTTGCCTACTTGGAGACGTGTTCAAGCTGTGTAAACAATTTCTAAGAGTCTCTAAATGTGTACTAAAAAATTTTAAGATATTATTTTACAACTAAGTTAATAATGTGGCAAGCACACCTAACATGCAATAATCTACCTTCCAAAATAGGCTGAAAGAGTAACTGCAATGAATTTATAGCAGAAGTATTATTACTAGCATTATCAAAAGATACATATAATTTTTTATTATGAATATCAAAGTTACGCAGGTGTTTTAAAATAGAAGTTGAAATTGCAAAGCCCGTATGTGGAAATTACAAAGTTTTAAACAGACGATGCGCTTTTGCAACATCTATTGTAAATCTATGTAGTGTGCTATGATAAAAATATAAGCATAATTTTGTTTACTTGTCCAAATATCAGAAGTAATAGATATTTTACTAACATACGAAAATGTTTGTTTTAAAGCAACTCTCATTTCTTTAAAGTGTCTCTTAGCCTCTTTTCTAAAAGCGCATCTAGTAACTTTACTAAAGTAGTGATTTAAAGAAATTGTGGCATAATCATATAAAGATTCACTTTCACCCGAAGTGGATGGAAGTTCATCAGCAATAATATATTTAGTAAATTTAGTTTTATGACGGGCAACTAAATAAGAAAACGTACTCATTGAAGTACCCGTGGTGCCTCCAAAACTTATCTGAGTTTGGGTCGCCGGAATTGAGCTCGGTGCGTAGCAGGTATCGTAGTGTCTTGACATTGTGTCCGTGCCACCTCCCCTCTTCCATTTGTATATATAGGAACATTTCTTGCATTGTGCCGCATACAGAACTGGTTCACCTTCTGATCTAAAACAAGTGAGCCATTAGGTTAAGTCTCATTAAGAATAACAAAAAATTCCAAAATATTTGATTTTTGCTCTCTTTTTACAACATTTCGGCTATTGCTAGCAACTTTAGGAGGTGAACCAACTAAATCATCAGGATTAAGATTTTGCTCAAAAAAGTATTATAAATTTTAAAAGCATCATTAGCTTGGTTTGAACCTTGTCCGACCATTTTAAAAAGATAAATAAAAATAGAGAAACAATTAGAAAGATGGAGGATACCGAAAAATAAATTAACCGAAAATTATTTTTTCTCAAAAAAAGAGAGATGGAGGAAAGAAAACTATTTTGTAAATGTAAATTAAAAAAAACAATTAGAAAGAGGAAGTCGTAGATCGCCGGAATTGCTTTATCGGGAAGTCGTAGATCGTCGGAATTGCTTGGACAAATTTCTTGAAACCTTCTTGTGATTTTGAATTTTTTTGATGGAATGAATTGTTTGTGTTTGAAAAATATGATTCATGACATATTTATAGGATTTCTTTGAAGCCAAATGACCCCCCTGCCCTCCAAATAGAGTTGTTGTAAAGGGCTTTTGGTCTTTTTGGACAAAATGACCAAAATACCCCTTAAAACAGTCATAAAACGGTCAAATAGTGGGGGTATTTTGTTAAAAGGGGGCAAAAGATTCAAAAAATTCAAAAAAACCCAAATCCGGTTCACCTGGACCGGTCCGGGCCGGGCCATAGCGGACCTATCGTTTGACTGTAAAAAAAAAGCGGGCCGGTCCGTGCCGGGCCTGGGCTCATTTTAGTGAACCTAGCCCGGACCGGTAGTGCAACGGGTTTGGGCGGCCCGGGCTTTGGGGTTGCGGGCTAAGGCGGGATCGGGCCGGTCCGTGGGTGAACCGGACCGGATCACACCTTGAGTTTTTACTTGTTTTATTGGGAACAGCAGGATGTGTGGATGGGTTTTTTTGTTGTTCACTTAATATTTATTTTTGGGCTTTATGGGTTTTACCAAAAGGTTTTCTACACAAATGTTAATGAATGGAGTTCGAAACTACAATACATTAGGACTTCCAGTCTAAAACTAGTATACTTTGTTTAGATTTTTTTAAAATATATATAAAAACTATATTGGATTGGGCCCAAGTAGACGAGTTAAAATAAATTCTGATTTCTACATGGGGCCTGAGCCGACATCTGTTTATAATTCTCAGTAGCTATTTATATATATATATATATATATATATATATATATATATATATATATATATATATATATATATATATATATTTTACCAATGGGCTTATAAATTTAATATTTTGGGTTATGTATATATTTTTCTTTCTTTTCTTTTGGAATTTAAATATGAATATAATATTGGGCCTTAGACCCGAGCCATTAAAGAATTGATTCCAGGCTTTATTTTGGACTCTAATAAAAGGGTTTTTATTATTTTTCGGTTTATGTGAGAATTGTATATTAATTATTTTGGGGTTTAATAAATACAAATGATATGTTGGGTCTTTTAGAAAGAATATGTTATATTACTAAAATAAACTGGTATAGGTTAGCTATAAATAATTTGAAATGGGTTTTACATTTTGGTGAGGTTTTATATCTTTGAAAATACAAAGTATGTTTTATAAATAAGTATTTTAAATACATCTATGTAATTATATTCTTGGCCTTGTGACTAAAAACTTAAACAAAATCATTTTATTAATCAAAACCATGACCGTGGCTAATCGATATTTTCTAGTTTCCTTCACGAATTTGGGAATCGTGCCATCTCCAAATCAGGACTTCTTCATACGCACTTGGTTAGTTGGACTAATCTGAACGCAATGGTATTATCTGTTTCACCAGCTAAGGACTATATCACACTGTTCAGTCATATCATACTTGGTTTCTTGACACGCTCGTCATACGATAGCACCTCATGTTTCTTGTTCATGTCATGTTTACTACCTTGTACATGGTATTGGGACGGAAAAGTACTAATAAATATGTGATAAAACCTTATCCCATATTTTATTTCCTATATAGTAGACCTTGTTAAATAAAGCAGACCTTGTAGACCTTGTTAAATAAAGTAGACCTTGTAATTAACTTAGACCTTGTGGTGTAACTGTCCCTAGACCGATCACATATCAAAAGGAACTTCAAATCACATAGATAGTAATCCCTATTGTTTTACTCTTTAACTGTTGTTATATATAATCCTGTCTACATTCTCATGTCTCTTATTACCATTATCCTGATTATTTCATCATGTATTTTATGGCCTACTTTTTATTTTATAGTAGTTAGTATATATTTGGAACTACACTCAATGAATTGTACTCGTTCCATTCCTGACTGGAAACTAATATTTTTCAGATTAGTTGTGGCTACTCTTAGCATCGGATCCTTGGGGGAGATATGACTGTCGAAACCTAGAGATTTGTCAGAAAGTTGAGTATTCATTTAGTGGTCTTTTCTATTTCTTTTATGAGACATTGTACTTTGTATTCAAATGTAACCTTGTGAATATTGTAATTAATTTAGATGTTGTGAATGAGCAATAATAATTGTTTTGTGAGCATGTTGTTTATTATGGGCTTGAGAGCGTTCTACCACCGATACTGCTACGTAGGCTGGCTTGGACATGCACTCGCATCCGAAAAAGAAAAAAAACGAGTGCGGGTCATGACACTGGGCAGAGCTAAGTCGGTGGTCACTCTCTCTGCTTCATGTACGTCAAGGAGATTTTGGTAGAGCGGGAATTTCACTACTAGGAGTATTCGGATCAAGTCTGCACATAGACCCAGATTAACTCTTAAGGCAGTGCTACGTGCGTGACTTCCCCGGAGGCCGATAACAATTTAATATTTTATTTTTATTGCAGATATTAAAAAGAATAAAATTGAAGAAATTCTAACACTATAAGTTATGCAATGTCGGTTCAAATTACATTTCTTATTAATATGAAAACTAACATTTATTCTCTCGAAGGCCGAATTGTTAGGGTCTTTTATCTTTTCGGAAATGATCTTCTTAATATTATTTATTCAAGTCAGAAGCATTAGAAGTTTAGAAAAAGAGCAAACATGCTAATGCATAAGGTAAGTAATACAAAGTTCTTCGCTTTATATTCTAAACTTGATATTTATAAAAAAAAATTAATTTTCCAAATTCTTGAACAAAATTGGATGTCGGTGAGATTATGGAACTATCTCAAAATAATGTACTAAATGACATTTCTTCTAAAGTGCTATTACTAAGCCGAAATCAAAAAGTATAAATTGCTCCGATCATGTGGAAAGATATTTTTTTCACATTTACATTTCACATCTTCTATTCATTTTGATTACTAAGTTTAGTTGGACAAATATATGAAGTCTATAAGCCATCATTCTTGGTGTCTGGTGATAACGGATAATATTCTTTTCTTGATCGGTTTAAATGTTTGAACCTTAAATGACTATATTATCACAATATTAGAATTTCTAGTCAGAAAGAAATCATAATATTGTTCTGTCATAATATTTAGATAAACTTTGTTTTTGCTTATATCCCGTGACGCTGTAATTCTTTTGATTCATTCAAACAATTTAGTTACAAGAAATAGTTAGTAAAAAATTGCAAATTTCTTTAAATCAAAAGTTTTAAAAGTTGAGATTATTTTGGGTATAAGCCGAAAAGGTACTTCTGTCAACCGGGTGTAAATAGTGCTAAGCGATACGGTACTTAATCGTCCCCCTGCGGACCTCCGCTAGCTAGAAATTGGCCCCTACAATTAACCCAAATTAATTAAAACCTGATAAACTAAAGATTTCTTAAGGTAGATTAGCAAAATCACTTAAACTATTATTCTAATACTTTAGACTGTAAATTTTATAAACATGGCTTATAAAGGCAAATTTTTATAGCCAAGACTGAAAGATACTATATCTTGCTTTAAGAGGTGACGAGTCAGATGATTTTTGACTCACTGTCTTAGGGCTTGTTAGTGGAATCACACATTTTGATTATGATGACACAGAATACGAATAGGAGTAACCCATGGCTTAGTTAAACCAAAAATTCCTAAAAATATGGACTACAATTGGTTTCATAGAATTTTAAGTGTTTTTCTGAGTCGTTATATGACATTTTCTTTGTTAAAAAAATACTAAAGATCACTAAGATCCAGTATAAAATTTCACCTGTGGAACAACTTAGATACTCATAAATTGATAGATCCATGTGACAAACTACCATAGCTAGGAGTAACAAAGAATTTGAAATGGTATACTTAAACATAGCTTATGCTGAAGCTGAATAGCTCAGATATCTTACTATGTATATATCAAATAGATCCATGCCCAAATTTTACTCTTGTTATGACTTCATGGAGTATTGAAACTGAATAGATCAAGCATCTTATTATGCATATACATGATCTACATATTTCTGTACCTATTATTTTTATAAATTATGCTAAGAAACTGTTAAAGCATAATCTTATAAATTATAAGATGAACAGGTACCTGCAGTTGCATTTTAAGACATTAAAAAACATAAAAGGAAAAAATGTGGTTCACTTGACTATAAAAGTCATAAAAGAACTTTACAGATGTCTTGACGAAGAGTCTGTTTACTCTTGACGAAAACTTTGTCTAGGAAATTAATCCTAGAATCGTCGAAGGGGATGGGGTTAAGCCCATAAATTTGTCACCAACAGTGGCAACCCAACTGAGTCTGACTAGAGATCCCAAGAAGTCGGTTCAATGGATAGAAACAAGCTGGACTCATGTGACTATTAAGGAACACTGAACCTGAGATTAATTTCTCTAAAAATAAAGCCCAATCGGCTGTACAATATTGTACGTGGATACCCTATCCCTATGGTGACAGTGTTCCGGTGTGATATGGTAAGGATGAGCTTTAACTCTTAATAAGTCCAAGTATAATATGCATGATTGATTTCTATCATCAACCCTTGAGGACTTACCTATATGAGAGGTCGTGAAGGCCGCAACAATAGGATGGGGCGATCCTAGACAACTCTTATAAATATGAAAAAGTATGCATGGCCAATCAAAAGCGCCACCCGATAGATACAAGAACCTCTAGCGTACTATATGTGTTATTTCTAAATCTGGTTCAAGAAGACTGATTCAAGGCATAGTCCCTCAGCTCTTCTTCAGGCAAAGACAATAGTCACTAAGTGAGATTCAAGGCTGTAGTCCATCTCATCTATGCATATTATATAATTGTCCAGAACTTTCTACTTATATTCTTTTTTGGAACTTGATTTTTGGAGAATGTTGTATACAATTACCGCTGTTATGGAAAAATTTAACTTCCACTCCAATGAATTCTGACCCTTTTTCATGCTCATTAAAATTTGAAACGTTTGAACACATTTTGTCCAGGTTCTTTGAACCACATGTTTCTCATTTCTTTTGTGTTTGCAACGTTTGTCTTATTATGATTTATTGGCTAGTTAATTGCCACTAACTTTCTTATCCGTTGGAGAATGCCTATAAAATAAACCTCTTCTTCTCCTCTTTTCACAAACAGAAAAATCTCTACGAGAAAATTCCCTCAAACTCTTCGTTACTTCTCACTCTTCTTTGTCAACAAAACTCTGTTCGTTCAAGATATGGACAAATCTAAGTTCAAGGTCACTCTTTCAAAGTGTGCGACGAGGAGATACCGGTAGAACGAGAATTTTACCACTAGGAGCATTCGGACAAAGTCTGCACACAGACCATGATTAACACTTAGGGCAGTGCTACGTGAACGACTTCCCCGGAGGCCGGTAACCTAAATAATTGTTTATTTTGTTTACAGATTATTAAAGGAGAAATGCAAATATTTTCTGACAGTTCATGGATAGGGCGTGCATGGCTCGGAGAGGATAGAAAGTTTAGGACCAGGAAGTGCCACGCTCTACAACGCAACAAAGCATCCTAAACCCATATTGCAGGATCGGTCCTATGTATGATTTATGAGGCCTAGGGTAAAATTGAGAATTTGGGCCCTTTTTCCCACATAAATATTTTTTTATCATTTTCACAAGCAAAACCATTCATTAAGCTGCCAAAATCATCAATCAAGCTATCATATTTTTTTTCATATTAGAGTGCTAGTTTTTTTTGTTGTTTCCAGATTGGGTCTTTATTTTAGTTTTTTTCTTAAATTTTTTTATGATATACCTAGTTTGTTTTAAATTTATGGGGCCTTCCAAAATTTGGGGTCCAGGATGATCGTCCATCTCGCCTGTGCTTTGAGCCATCCCCGCCATATTGTCTCGTACTGCGTTGTTGTTCCTATATGGCAACTGTGAAAAGTAAACCAAGAAATTCCTCACTCTACCATGTCATCTCCATCAAGAATAGTTGTCAGGATTTTGAATAAACTAGACAATGCATCATTTTACTACATCCTTCTAAGGGATAGACTGAACTTGAAGTTCATTACAAAAGTTAAGGGTGTATTCAAGAACTTTTGAAGGACCAGAACTACAGGAAAAAAACTCAAGATATGCTAATAAAAATATCTTCTAGACATTTTGTTGGGAACGAAGCACGAAAACTGTTCCCCAAACCAGAGAGTCTTGCGAAAGAACCGAGCAAAAGCACACAAACCAAAAACGCTAAACACAAATCGCAGACACAGATATTTTTGACATGGAAAACCCAAATGAGAAAAACCACAAGACGATCGGAGTCCAACCCTGAAGAACCTCCATTAATGGAATAAAGAGAATACACCCTCTACAAGCTCCTCCCGATCCAAACGGATCACCACAACTCACTTGAAAAAAGAAAATTTGATTGTTGACTTCGAAGAACAAGAGATGTCGAAAAATTATTCGAAGTGATCTCTCCTTCACAATAGTCTTTAATCCTTTCTCTCTCTCAAAAGTTGTAAAGCACTATTGCTTCTTTTTTTGAGATATATTTTATGGTGAGAAAATACTAGTATATATAGCCTCAAACCCACAATTAATTGAGGTATTCTACTTTATGTAGGAATACTCAATCTAAACCACTGATACATTCCTACTATATATAGGAATATCCAATCCAACTCCATTGGGATATTCCTACTATATAGAAATACCTAATCCAAATCTATTGCTATATTTCTATTATATATAGGAATACCCAATCCGACTCTGGGGTATTTTCCACATAGGTTGGAAACCCCACCCACTCCAACAAATCTTCCCCTTCACAACTATGTAGAGGGGGTCATTATTCCGATGATCCTCCTACAGTACTCAAACTTTTCTCTTGGAAGAACCTTTGTGAACATGTCTGCTCCGTTGTCATCGGTATGAATCTTCTCGAGCGTCACATCCTTATTCTCAACGACATTCCGTATCCAATGATACCGAGTCTCAATGTGCTTGGACGGACTATGAAATATCTGGTTCTTCACAAGGTGAATGGCACTCTAGCTATCGCAAAGCAAACTATACTGCTCTTGCTTTAGCCCCACTTCTTGCAGCAGCTTCTTCATCCACAGTAACTCCTTGCAAGCCTCTGTCGCCGTAATGTACCCTGCTTCTATCGTCGACAAGGTAACACATTTCTATAACTGCGTCAACCACGATACCGCTCCACCAGCAAACATCATCACATAGCCTAAAGTCGAGCGCCTCGTATCTATATCTCCAGCCATATCAACATCAGTATACCCGACCAGCTTCGTCTCGTCACTACCAAAGGAAAGTGGAAAGTCTCTAATCGACAGTGTCCTGAAGGTATCGTAAAATCTACTTGACCGCACTCCAATATACCCTTCCAGGATTGGAAAGATACCTGCTAACTGTGTCAACTACATGAGCGATGTCTGGCCTCGTACACACCATAGCATAAATAAGGCTTCTCACAACTGAAGCATATGGAACTGGCTCCATATTGTCCTTCTCATCCTCGATAGATGGATACTTCTCCTTAGTGAACTTAAAGTGAGCTACAAGGGGGTTACTCACTTCCTTCGACCCGTCCATCCAAAAATGCTGAAGTACCCGCTGAATGTACTTTTTTTAGGATAAATGTAGAAACTTGGACTCTCTTTCGGCTGATCTCCATCCAAAGAATAGTCCTTGCTGTGCCTAAATCCTTTATAGAGAAGGCCGCGCCAAGTTAGGGCTTCAACTCCTTATCCTAGTGGCATTCCGACCCACCAGTGGCATATCAACAACATAGAGTAGTAAAATGATGAAATCATCCTTGGCAAAGTACCTCATAAATACAAAGTGGTTCGACGTCATCCGTGCATAACATGCTCCCCATAAATGACTCAAACTTTTTGTACCACTGCCTCGGAGCCTGCTTCAGACCGTATAAGCTCTTTCTCAACCGACTGACTAAGTGTGACTTGTCCTTCTCACAGAATCCCTCTAGCTACTCCATATACAGCTCCTCCCCAAGATCATCGTAGAGGAATGTCGTCTTCACGTCCATTTGCTCAACCTCTAAGTCAAAACTGGCTGCCAATGCTAGTACCACCCGAACAGATGACTGTTTGACGACTGGCGAAAAGATCTCATCATAATCTATGCCCTTCCGCTGACCGTAGCCTTTAACTACTAGCCTCGCTTTGTAGCGAAGGCGAATAGCATCATCTGTCTGCTTCACACTGAACATCCATCAATTTTTTAAAGCCTTCTTGCCCTTTGGCAACCGCACCAGATCATAAGTGGAGTTGGCCTGTAAGGAACTCATCTCCTCCTGCATAGCCTCTATCCACTCTTACCTATGTTTGTCCTCCACAGCCTCTACAAAACTTTAGGTCTCTCCTCCGTCAGTCAGTAGCACATACTCATCAGGTGAGTATCTCGTTAATGGTCGACGCTCTCTGTCGCTTCTCCTCAACATAACCACTGGTGCTAGCTGTATATGAACAGCATCCTTCCTTTCAGGAACAACCTCCCCGGCATGCTCATCCTCCTGAGGGTTACCTTGATCACCATCAGCAGGCTGATGATCAAGGTTGGGAGCAACTCCATGTACTGGCTCTCCTATAATTGGATCCTCTGTGATGTCCTCTGGAAACTGCTCGAAGCGAAATGACTCTAACTCAGGCAATTCTTTGGCCTCAGATAGCATCACAAAATCCTGAGTGTTGGTCATGGTCTGATCTTCGACGAATACCACATTCCTGCTTCTATAAAGCTTTCTTTCCACAGGGTCGTAGAGTCTATAGCCAAACTCATCCCGACCGTAGCCGACAAAGACGCATCATCTCTTCTTTGGCTCAAGTTTAGATCTCTCGTCCTTCGGTACATGTACGAAGGCCTTACAACCAAACACTTACTGGTGATTGTATGATGACTCTTTTTTGTACCATACTTTATTAGGCACATCACCTTGCAAAGGAGCACTAGGAGAAATTAATAACATAAGCAGCTGTGTAAAGTACCTCACCCCAATAGTTGCTCGGCAAGTTTGCTTCTGACTACAAACACCATACCCTCTCCAACTGTGTCATATTCATGCGCTCTGCTACACCGTTAAGCTGTGGTGTCTTTGGTGGAGTCTTCTGGTGTCGTATCCCTTTCTCTCTATAATAAGCATCAAAGGGACCAATGTACTCGCTGCCATTGTCGGACCGAACACATAACAGCTTCTTGCCTACCTTCCTTTCAACAGAGGCCTGAAACTCTTTGAAAGTGGACAACACCTGATCCTTGGTCTTTAAGTCATAGACCCAAACCTTCCCGGAACAATCATCAATAAACTTCACAAAATAAGAAACAACACCAATGGATTTTACCTTCATAGGATCACAGACATCCGAGTGAATCAACTCGAGCATTGCCGGCTTCTTCGAACTTGCATGACTTGGAAAGACACCCTATTTTGCTTTTTGGCTAAACTGTGCACGCACTCCTCCAAGTTTGTAGACTTTAGCCCTGGAATCACCTTTCTATTCCCCAAGTAGCTCATCCCCTTCTCGCTGATATGGCTGAGCTGCCTGTGCCATAACTCGGTAGATGCATTACTGAGTGCGTTCACCTCCTGTGTCCCCTGTGCGCTCTCCTCCATATAGTAGATTCTGGAGTTCTTTCTTCCTCTGGCAATCACTATCGAACCTCTGGAAAGCTTCTACTGACCATTCCCAAAGAGATTGAAAAAACCCTCATCATCCAACCTTCCAACCGATACTAGGTTAAAACGGATATTAGGGACATGATGGACATCTTTGAGAACAAAAAATGCACCCGTCTTCGTTTTACATGCACATCTCCAATGGCAACCACCTTTGACACATCTCCGTTGCCCATCTTCTATATTCCACAGTCGCCTGTCGTGTAAGTGGCAAATAGTGTCCTATTGTGAGATATGCGTGCGGAAGCACCCGAGTCTACCAGCTAAGAATTGTCATCGCAGGTGAGGTTCATGACAACCTTATCACCTACGACGATCACATCATCTCCATGTGTCGAGGCCGCCGCTGTAGTGTTCTCACTTTGCTTCTCCTTGTCGTACTTCTTTTCTCTCTTCCAAGCGAAACTGTTCTGCTTGATGTGGCCGTTCTTGCCACAATGGTAACACTCCGAGTCCTCGTATCGACCCTTAGACTTGCCTCAGCTCTTATCTTTACCACCACCTGGATTCCTACTTTTGTTCCTTCTGCGGCTCTCTGAAACTAGCATCTCTGAGTGGGATTTGGATGAAGTACCCTGAGAACGTCTCCGCATCTCTTCATTCAATATCTCACTCTTGGAAAAGGGATTTGGATGAAGTACCCTGAGAATGTCTCCGCATCTCTTCATTCAATATCTCACTCTTGGCAAACTCCAGACGGACCACACCTTCCGAAGCAGAAGCGATCATAGATACTCGTACAGTCTTCCATGAGTCTGGCAACGTACATAGCAACCAAAGTCCTTGAACCTCGTCTTCGAATTTGACTCCCATCGAGGATAGCTGGTCAACCACGTACTGGGACTCACTCAAGTGATCCGTAATGGATGTACCATCTTTGTACCACAGATCCATCATCATCCGATTCAGGAACAATTTATTTACTCTGGTCTTCTTCGTATACAAAGATTCCAGCTTATCCTACAGCTTTCTTGCATGCTCAATATGAAGAACAGTTTGGCAACTCTAGAGGGGGGTGAATAGAGTTTATATAGAAAAATAGCCAATTAAAAATAACTCTTTCACCAACAATAAATAATCAGAGTAAAGTGCGGAAAATAAATGAAGAGCAGAAGAGCATACGCAAACACAGCGATTTTAACCTGGTTTCCCTCGTGGAGGACTAGTCCAGGCCTGAGAACTCTAGCTCAGGATTAAATCTACTATTTGTGAAATAGTAGCTTACAACCCGTGCCTTTTCTTCAGAAGAGCACGTCAACTTCTAACAGAGGATCGCAGTGGCGATTTGCTTGGAATTGTCCAAGCGACTTCTTCACTCTTGCACAAGAATCCTAACTGAGAGATGCTGAGCACTCGAGACTTAGGAGGCTTGTGGCTAGTAGATAGGAAGGGTATGGCTTATTGAGCTTGTAGGAGAGAAGAGAAGAGAAGATTGAGTGAATTGAAATGAGAGAATTCATGCCCTATTTATAGTGTTTTTAGAGGCAGAATTCGGCCAGAATTTGGGTAGAAAAATTCAAAAATTTGGCCGTTGGACAGCTAGCAACCAGCTAACCCTAAAATTAGGGTTCCTGATTTCTAGGGGACAGAGTTCGGCCCGAACTCTGTGTGGAGGCAGAGTTCGGCCCGAACTCTGTCTCCAGAGCACAGAGTGGTTCTAAGTGGGACTTGTGGGCAATTTTTGTTTTGGTGGAGCTTGGGATTTTGGGTAGGCTTATAGACTAAGTTCCAAGAGCTCAGCATAACTCAGAGTACATACTTCTAGACTCAATAAAATGTAAAAGTACAGACTCGAAAATACACTGAGAGTCAGAAACTGAGCTGTTGTCTGTCCTGAACTGAATGCAGACGTCGTGTGTCGTATTGAATTTATACAGATATTATTTAGTCAATGTAGTCAATATTTGGTTGACTGTGACTTTGTGTCAACAATCTCCCCCATATTGATAATTGATAAAATAATAAATATATATTTCAATATTCATACCTGGACACAGTTGGTTAAAACACAGCTCCCCCATAAACAATGCCGAGCTAGAATAAGATAGCTCCCCCGTAATCAGTGAACGGTGCCGAGCTAGAATCAATAGCTCTCCCCCGTAAATAATGCATAGAACCTGTGGCCTGATAAAAATATTTTCCCAAAAGCAAACACAAGCACAGACAGATATACATATTTCTCCCCCTTTTGGCAGTTAGCAATATAAAGGATCATATAGACTGCATAAGGAAAAGCATGGAAATAGCAGTATAGATAATGAAAAGTAATCCAACCACACTAAGCAGAGAAGAAACAGTATAATACTAATAAAACAAGTCACTGACATAAAGTAAAACTACGAAAAATAGCATAAAATGTTATCCACCAACCAGCACATCATCAGGGTTTGAAGACATAAATCCAGTACATAAACCATAACAAACTGAAATAACTAAAATCAAAAGGCAACTAAGACCATCAGCAGTGGCAGCAGCATATCAAGCCAATCTCCATCATGGAGCATGAGAAGGTCCTGGAACATCGAAAAGGTCCTAGAACATCTGAAGATCCACAAAAGCATCATCCGGATCCATATACCTCATGACCCACGGATCGTCTATACGATGACCCGCGCGATCTGGATCCCGCTCAATAGGCACATGCAGATCAGGATGACGAGCAAGCGAATACCGCATATCATGCAGAGAGTTCCCAAGGGCACTGATCTGCAAGGTGGTACGGTAATCCTGCTGCGTCCAGCGATCATCCTCAACGGCAAAACGATCGCGAAGCATAGTCTGAAGAGAATCCAGGTTGGCAGGAGGAGGAGGTGCATCCTGACCGAGTGAAGGGGCGTCAGCCTCCTTATCAGCAGAATGCTCAGATGACTCAGAAGCAGCGACAGGCTGAAGGCGTCGTGCTTTGGATAGAAAGGCAGGTGCAGGCATGAACGGACAAGCATCAAGTGGTATATGAAAAGCACGAAAGATCAAAGGAAGATACAGAGGATAAACCAAAGCTCGTAGTTTCCTCCTACAGCGAATCATCCAGTCCATCATGGTACATGGAAGATTGAAAGGAATTCCAAAATAAAGATGATAAAGAGCAGATATTTCAAGATAAGTGATGTCATCATGGGAACCTATTTTGGGTAGAATGGTGTTAGAAATAATCCAATGAAGGTCAGAAAAATATGGGTTGAGATATTTAGCCGTGAGCTTGCGAGGACGTGTGTATGGAGTACACAAATCGTCCTTGAAGCTCTCAAGGGAAATTCCGTCGGGAAAACGGAACGAGCGAGCGTCAACTAGCTTTTCCCAAGAATTGGGCTCTTGAAGATCAAGATATTCGGCTAAGTCAAAGTCATCAAAAGATATATTGATACCTGCAACTCGTGAATAAATATGAAGGTCATCAAAAGTTAAGTTGTAGTAGAACATTTGAACGGCATGACGATAGATAGCAGAAGTTGTAGTAACTAGTTCATCAAGATAGAGGTCATGGAATAAAGAATCATATTGAGAGAATATGGAAAAATTAATAGGATGTCCTGTGAATACCTGACGATTCCGAAAGTCACTAAACCAGTAGTTTAATGCATCTAGTGAGACAAAAAGTCTGTTGTCATAGGTCGAAGGATTTTGAGGACGAGGTGGATTGAACAAAGGATGAGGTGGTTGAAGTTGTTCAATGATTTGTTCAATTGATGGAGGAGAATCCGAAGAGGAAATACTCTCAACTCGAATTCTCTTCCCACGATTGAACAAGCAAGGAGCCATTAAAAGATTTTAACTAGAAGATAGAAAATAGGAATGGTACCTCAAACAAGTAATAAACAATGGAAGAGAATGGAGAGAAACCCCTTTTTCTTGATTTTGAGAAGCAATGGAGCACTCTAGATCAAAAACTAGGGTTAGGGTTTCAAGGAAAGATTTTGTATAGGTGAGAAAGGTGGTAGTAGTAAAGGAGAGAGATGGAATCCCGACATAAAGTAGGGCTTTGTCTTTGGTCGGGTGAAATATTGACCATTGGATTAGAATTGATCCAACGGCAGAGCCAGATCCCGACTCTGGAACCTAAGAACCGAACTCGGCCCGAACTCTGATAGGGGCAGAGTTCGGCCCGAGTTCTGGATCAATGGTCCAGAACTGAAAACAAGCAAAGAACATGAAGAAAATGTTTAAGAGTTAAACAAAAGATAGTTGAGGACAACAAAGAGTGTTGAATTTAAAGAAATAGATAGAGAGGTACTCAGAAAACAGAATGAACTTTAGAAAATATCAATTAGGCAATATTAAATCGAAAACGAGCCATATAATAAATAAGGACATATACTGTGGTTCAATAGTCCAAATTTGCCATGGGTTAGCTGCAGGGGCCGGATCCCAGCTAGCGGTAGTCCTGAGGACTAGTGCACCGTGTCGCTTAGGCTTTTACGCCTTGTTGTCAGAAGGACCCTTTCGGCTTGTACCCATACCAAATTCTTCGTAAAAGAATCACAATATACTCGATATTTATTCAATTTATAACTGCTTCATCTAAAATTCCAAGTTCACGACAAAGAAAATTGAAGCGCTCTTCGGATAGTGGCTTAGTAAAGAAATCTGCCAGCTGATGATCAGTGTCAATAAATTCTAAGTTAATCGTGCCATTTTGCTGATGATCACGCAAAAAGTGGTGTCTGATTTCAATGTGTTTAGTGCGTGAGTGGCAGACAGGGTTCTTAGTCAAATTGATTGCACTAGTATTGACACAGAATATAGGAATATGTATGAAAGATAACTTATAGTCTTCAAGGGTTTGCTTCATCCACAGAATTTGTGCACAACAACGCCCAGCTGCTATGTATTCAGCTTCTGTTGTGGATAGTGCAACAGAGTTCTGCTTCTTGCTAAACCAGGAGACTAAAGCTTTTCCTAATAAATGACACGTGCCGCTCGTACTTTTAACGGTCGACCTTGCATCCAGCGAAGTCAGCATCGGAGTAACCAATAAGATCAATGATGTTGACTTGGGATACCATAGGCCTACTGTAACCGTACCCTTAAGGTATCTAAAGATACGCTTAACCGCGGTCATGTGTGATTCCTTAGGATTAGCTTGATATCTAGCACATAGGCAAACACTGAACATGATATCGGGACGACTAGCAGTTAAATAAAGTAAGCTGCCTATCATACCTCGATACTTACGTTGATCAACAGGTTTGCCACTCTCATCTGGTTCGAGTTTGGTTGAAGTAGCCATTGGCGTGCTGATTGGTTTGATGTTGTCAAGATCGAACTTCTTCAGCATGTCCTTGGTGTACTTTGATTGGCAGATGAAAGTTCCATTAGCCAGTTGTTTTACTTGCACACCAAGAAAATAGTTGAGCTCTCCCATCAAGCTCATATCAAATTCCGTCTGCATACACTTGGCAAATTCTTGACAAAGAGTTTCATCAGTAGACCCAAAAATAATATCATCAACATAAATCTGAATTAATAGAATGGTGTCTCTTGAAAGATTTGATAAACAGTGTTGTGTCAATTTTCCTTTTTGAAAAACCTTTCTCAAGCAAGAAACTGCTTAGCCTTTCATACCAAGCTCTGGGGGCTTGTTTAAGGCCATAAAGCGCTTTCTTCAGCTTGAACACGTGGTCGGGAAATTTGTGATTTTCAAAGCCAGGGGGTTGTTTGACATAAACTTCCTCCTTAATAAAGCCATTCAAGAAAGCACTTTTAACATCCATTTGAAATAATTTAAAGTTCTGATGATTGGCAAAAGCACAAAGCATCCGAATGGATTCTAGTCTAGCAACAGGAGCATATGTCTTATCGTAGTCGATACCTTCCTCTTGATTGTATCCTTGAGCTACTAGACGGGCTTTATTACGAGTGACTGAACCATCTTCATTTACTTTGTTTCTAAACACCCATTTGGTACCAATTATTGAGTGATTAGCCGGTCTAGGAACTAGTTCCCATACTTGGCTCCTCTCAAATTGGTTGAGTTCTTCTTGCATAGCAGAAATCCAAAATTCATCATTAAAAGCTTCAGAAATGTTTTTAGGCTCTACTTGTGAAATGAAGGCAGTGCTAGCAACGGAGTCTCTTAGTGATGATCTAGTAGTTACTCCACGTGAAACTTCTCCTATAACTAAATTTTCTGGATGAGAAGGTTTGAAAGAGAATTTCTTAGGCAAACCCTCCAGAGAATTAGTTTCAGTTGAAGTGTTCATTGGAGTAAATTGATGGCTCAACATCATCATCAAGAGCGCTTACCACTGTTATCTTCATCAAAAGTCACATTAGTTGACTCCTCCACAATAAGTGAGCGTTTGTTGAAAACTCTATATCCCTTACTCTTGGCGGCATAACCAAGAAAGATACCATCGTCAGCTTTGGCATCAAATTTGCCTAAGTTGTCTTTGGTGTTAAGGATAAAACATCTACAACCAAAACTTTAAAATACGAAACATTGGGGGTTCTCCCAAACCAAAGCTCATAGGGTGTTTTCTTCGTAAT
>JANAVB010021804.1:25000-55448 GCA_029216955.1 Iris pallida | reverse complement strand
ATGTCGTCGAAAGCCTTTGGCACTCCTCTGTCCAGACGTAAGAGACTCCCTTCTTCATGAGCTGAGTAAAGGGTTGACATTTACCGGAGAGGTTTGCTATGAACCTCCGGATGTATGCCAGACGTCCCTGTAAGCCCCGAAGTTCTCGAAGGTTCTTCGGAGGGTCCATGTTGAGATGGCTTTAGTCTTCTCGGATCGACATGAATGCCTTTGCCGTGATGACAAGCCCAAGAATTTGTCGCTAGAAACCCCAGAAGGATTTAGCGGGTTCATTTTGAGTTGATGTGCCTGCATGAGATCGAAGACCGTCTTCAGGTCCTGTAGGTGATCTCTTTTGAGGCGGCTCTTGACTGCGATGTCGTTACATAGCCTCAACTGTCTTGCGAAGATGTTTGACGGAAGATGGTACTTATCGCTCGTTGGTATGTTTCACCGCATTCTTCAAGCCGAAGGGCATTACTGTGTAGCAAAAACACCTTTCGGAGTCCTGAATGACGTGTGTTTTGCATCATCGGGGAACATCTTGATTTGATTGTAGCCTGAATACCCATCCATGAAGGACATGCGTTCAAAGCCACATGTGTTGTCGATCATTACATCGGTGATTGGGAGCGGGAATTCATCCTTCGGGCAGCAGAGTTGAGATCCCTGAAGTCGATACAGACTCGTATCTTCCCGTTCTTCTTGGTGCAGGGACGCGTTGGCTACCCAGTCCGGGTGTTGTTCCTCACGGATAAGCCACTGGTCAAGAGCTGTCCACCTCCTGATCGATGGCGTTCATGATGTCCGGCGGAAGCGTCACTATTGTTGTTTGATAGGTTTGACATCTGGTAAGATTTCAACCTATGCATCGCGATCTGTGGGTCGAGACCCGGCATGTCTTCGTAGCTCCAAGCGAAGACGTCAATATACTCTTTAGCCAGTTGGCCTAAAGATTCTCGGTCTTCTCCTTCCAAGCTTTTCTGATGAAGATGGGTTTAGAAGAAGACCCATCCCCGAGGTCGATCTGCTCGACTTCGTCTTCAGTGGGAGGTTCTCGTAACTCAAACGAGACTCCCATTGTTCTCCTAGTGCTGAGCCCAGGGTTCCTCTTCGAAGGGTTCCGGCGGTTTGGTCTTCGCCTTCATCTTTCTGAGGTTGCGCCGATGTCATGTTAGCTGACAGCACTTTCCTGAAGACTGATCCGATACTGGTATCGGAATCCCACGTCGATGCTTCAGACGAGTGGGAATGTTCTATGTCTTCTGCGTCTGAACTCTCTGGAGTTGATGGCGGCGTGACATAGCCTAACCCCCGTCGAGTCCGATTATAGTAATCCTGTGGCTTTCTATTGGCATCGAAAGCCGGACAGGGAGATGCCGACCCTTGCCGTAGTTTAAGCCTTTGTTGCTTTTCAGGTCGTAGCCCATCTTTTGGATGATGTGCTTAGCCGCATCTGTGTACCGATAGACTTGTACTCTGCTGGTATCAGTTTCGGGCTCGAATGACGGGAGGTCCCGACGACCTCTCGATTTTGCCCGAGATGATGGTGCCATGGTCTCGGCTCCGTGGAGGGACTATAAAAGACTCCTTGAGACGGGACTATTTGATTATGGTAGACGTCGTTACTTGTGTTTGCAACGACCGTAGAGCGTTGTCTAATGTATACATGGCATTCCGTGTGGAAGACAAAATAATTGAAAGACACTCTATTATTGATAAAGTACGATATTTTATCCCGTGGGATTATATTGTCGAAGGAGGGTGCGTCTACATCAGCGGAGATGTATTCGCCAAGCTCCTCATCTGTAGCACTGGGGCCGGATCAGGAGAGTCCTCCACCGCTCTGACTTTAGGATCTAAGAGGGTTATGTGAGCCCTCTCCGGCATCTTGGATGACTGCGGCGGCTTGCCTTTAAGACGCACCTTGAGAGGTGCCTCGGTTGCGCCTCCGAGAGTGGCGCCTTCCCTTGTAATTTTACCACCAGGGGAGCCGCTGTTTGAGGTGGCTTTCCCTTGAGGCGTATCTTCAGGGGAGCTTCGCGAGTCGGCGCTTTTTCTGATAGCTTGATGCTCATTGGAGGCGCCTTCTGGAGCGGTTTCCCCTTCAGACGGATTTTCAAGGGGGCGTCGGGAGTCGTCTCAGGCTCTATGTCCGGCTCTGTTGCCGTCTCTGCCTCATCATCAGCGTCATTGGCTTCCTCCTCGTCAATGGGCTTGTACAAGTCGGAATCGGTGAAGTAGGCCTCAATCCCTTTGAAGGGATCGATATCTGCAAACTCCGTCCGGATGACGCCGTTGGTGGATACATATTTCATGCATTGGTGGAGCGTGGAGGGCACCACCATGTACTCATGTAACCATGGTCGTCCGAGTAAGATGTTGTAGTTGACCTCGGCATCCACCACATAACAAGTCACCTCAGTTTTGAGGCTGCCGATGTGACACTTCAGCCGGATCTTGCCCAGTGGCTCGCTCTTGCTAGCGTTGAAGCCACTGATGGTCGTATTGGAGGGCGCCAGCCGGTACATTGGGATCCCCAGCTTTGATAGCAGCGCCTTTGGAATGATGCTTAGGGAAGACCCCGGATCATTCTGAATCCTGCTCACCTTTACCGAACCGATGTACCCTGTGTAATATAACGGTCGGTTATGTCGGTGATGCTTGAGCAGCATGTCTTGTTGGGTGAAGGTTATGTTTGGGATAACTTCATCCGCACAATGACGTGTGCACAAGTAGTTGGGAGGTCTTCAGGCTGCTTGACTTGGCTGAGAAAGGATTCGGCATCCTTCAGAGCTTCGCAGAGAGCTTCTCGGGAGTCCTTGGAGAGACGCAGGAGCTCGAACAAAGACAAGCGTGCAGGAGTACTGGCTAGTTGCGCCAGAATGTCAAAATTGTGGGGCTTGGCTAGCCCCGAAGCATTTTCTTTCCGCAGAGGTCTGTCGAAACGGGCCTCCACTTGCTTTTGTTTATTGGCTGCTGAGGGCTTGGATGGACCCTCCTCAGGGATGGTGCCAGGAGGCACCACTTCGGCGGCAGCTTCACCGGGCTGGGAGTTCTGTTTGCACGCGTCTGCACAGGAAGCGTCTCTTCCGTTGAAGAAGAGACCGTGCGACAAGACTTGATCTTCCTGCCTTTTGCTTTGGAGGTAGGGCGTACCTCCGGTTGAGTTACCTCGGAGACGAGTCAGGGTGAACCCAGAGGACCTCTCCTCGAGATGTGGTGAGTGGGACAAGTCCACTCACATTGTCACGGGTGGGTGGCAAGTTCACCACCTCCATTGTCGCCTTAGGATGGGGACGACGCCATCTTGTGTGGTAGTCGGCGGCAAGGTGCCGAACTGAAGTGACACCACATTCGCTGACACCGTCTTCTCTTCATAGTCGACGGAGATTACATCCGCATTGATCATGCTGGATGTAATTTTTGAGGACGTAGCAGTCCTTAGTCGGTGTCCGACAAACCGATGGTAGTGACAGTACCTCGGGTTGTCCACTTTCCCGACTTCATCGGGCCGCTTCGGGTCCGGAAGCTTGATCTTGTCGCCCTGCTTCAGTATCTCAAAGAGTTGCAGGGTGTCGTCATCATTGAATGAATAAACCTCCTTGGGTCTCGGTGCCAGTAGAGGCTTTGAGTAGGCGCAGATGCGCCCTTCGAGGCATTAACAGTCAATGCATGTTTCCCCTTTGTTTCTCGTCCGGAGTTGTTGATTGCGGACTTTTTCCCTTATCGTCAAAGGCGGGGAAGCTAACACCCAGAAGACGTGCATTGGCCGTCTTTCTCTGCAGCTTCAGCTTCGATGATTAGGGAGCTCCAGTCGGAAGGGGGAGTAGAGTTAAGCCAGAGCTTTACTGCAGGCAGCATGTTCATACTGCAAGCGGAGAGAAGCGCATGCTCTGGCATGCCTGGAGGTAGCCTGAAGCAGGCCTGACGGAAGCGTTCGATGAATGTCCGAACCGTTTCCTTGTCCTTCTGGCGTATCTCAATGAGAGACGCCATCGTCATGTCCTTCCCACCGTCGTAGAAGCGGTCGAGGAAGAGGCGTGTCAGGTCGTCGAAGGACGATATGGAATTATCGGGGAGGCTGCAGTACCAGTCATACGCCACCCCTTTCAGGGCCCCAACAAAGATGCTGGTGAGGAGCGCGTCCTCCTTCGGAAGATGCCTGTCCGACTGGAAGTACGTCAGGTACCGTCGTGGAGAGTCCTTCCCGTCATACGGCGTGAGTGTTTGTGGTTTATACTTTGGGGGATAGACCACCTTGTTCCACTCAAGGGGATAAGGCTGGGGAATGCCCATCTTCTGGCGCTCCTCCTGCATGTTCTTGGACTCGAAGCGCTCCCAGATCTTTGATCATTTCGACCACGTCCTCCGTGGAGCTAGGAGTCGGGGAAGGAGGTACCACCCGGAGTGGAGCGTTTGAGGGCTCCGACGTCCGGGGTGCTTCTGTGTCTGAGGGTGTCCGTTGGAGGGGCACACTCGACTCTCCATTGGCTCCTGGGTCGGGACCATTTGAAGGTATCCTAATCAGGGCCGACCGCATCTCAAACACTGCTTGAGTCAGTGCTTGCATTAAGGCAGAGAGGGTTTTGAGTCCTCCCTCTAGCGAGTCTACGCGCTGGACAATGTCCTGTGGCGGCGCATCAGTCTCAAGATCACCCCCGGTCATATATACTGTCATGACACGGCCGGAAGTGGATGGATCAGTTGAGGCTTCGCTCTCAGCCTCGCTCTCATGTGGGGGAGTCACTTCTCCTGGTGTTTGGCCACCCCAGCCACATTCTGGAGTTCGTCTTCGACAGGCGCATCTGCAAGGGTCTGACTGCCCTCAGCTCTGTCTTGAAGGGCCTCTTCGTTTCCAGCACTACCCCCGACGGTGTCCTGGAGGACATCGTCATTTTGAGGGGCTTCAGGAAGGCCATCTTCGCCTTGATGAAGATCCGTCGCAGCTGTGCTTTGGACATCTTCGTCTTCGGAAGGAGGCTCGACAAGGGTCTGGCTACCCCCAGCTTCCTCCAAGAACTTCTTCCTCGACCGAGTGCCTTCAAACACTCCAGAGGTCGTGATAGCTGCCTTGGTCTTCCTCGACTGGCTTTTGGATGAAGACGAGGAATTGACAGTCGTCTTCCGGACAGATGAGAAGTTGGAGATCACGTTGCATGAAGCAACCTTTAGCTCCTCTTCTGCTGACACCTTCGTCCCAAGGCGATGTCGGAGGGGTGTCGATGATTGTAGCCGTTGGAAGACCGACTGCTTTGGCGGTACTGCCGTCTTGCAACAGCAGTTGATGGTGACCACTGCACAAGTGTGCCCCGTGAGAGGCGAATCGTGCTTGTTGGTCAACTCTCCTGACCGCGCTTGTGAGTGATCACGTTGTGCAGGTCGTTGGAGGAGAGTGCTACCCTCACACCCCTCTCATCGCATGGCAGGGCCAAGCGCCGGGGTGGTCGGGTGAGTGCTGCGCCCCTGATCTAATACCAAGCAGGCATCACGATCAGTAGTGGAGGAACCACAGCATTTGAAGTGACTTGAACGGACCTCAAACGCACAACCAGAGGAGGCGCGGGAGTTCAAGACCACTGAGTTTGCCTCTCTCGGCTGGTTGTGCACGCAGTGATATGCCCAAGCGAGATGAGGACTTTGAAGGTTGACTCGTTGTTGGTGCAGAAGCACTTGAGTCAACCTTGTACAGCTTGCCATCGGCAGCGCGCGTGATCGTAAGCGTGTGCCTCTGGCCGGCTGCTGGCATAGCACGTTGTGGCGCATGGCCCGTACCGCCTTGGATTTCTTCGTACCAGCCCGCTGGGGCGCATAGTACTCAGCATCCAAATTCTCCTCGCCGTTACAGCGAGTGAGTCTGTCAAAGACAGAGGCCCTTTGTGGCGCATCAGAAGTAATGCGCGGGGCATTGGCTGCGCCCCTGCTCCGTCGACGTATCTTTCTCGCCTGAGAGGAAGATGGCTGGGGAACGTGGTCAGCCGCACGCTTCCCCGAGAGATGCGCTGCATCAGCGGGCGCACCTTGACTGCTGAGGACGTCAGCAGGAGGGAAGGCTGGACGGGCGCATCCCCTTCAACGGTGGTGCCCGAGGCGTCGATTTTGCGCACCCAGACTGCGCGGGTCTTCTTCGGCTTCGACAGCCGCTTCGAAGGACTCGCACTTCCTTCAGAAATGAACTCCTCGTACGCCTGTTGATTGAGACGCACTACCAGCGTCTTGTGGGAGGAGCCCACCTTCACGTCGTCGGCCTGTGACACAACCTTCTCGATAGAGGAGAAAGAAGTCCCCAGCAGAGTCGCCAGCTTGTTTGCCATTAAAATTGTTTTGATTGAAATCTTAATACAAACAGAACAGTGATACAATATAGGACTTAGATGTAGTCCTAGGAGTACACTTTTGTTTAAGCTGGGTCCTTAGTGCCAATGGAGCGAGTGGTAATGCATTGACTCCGTTGACCGGCTGACGGCGGTTATCGGTTCTCTGAAGGTGTTGATTGCTCTGGGTGCTGGAGCTTGCTGAGAGGAGGAAGACGTTGAGTGTCTAGGACTGCCTCTCTGGTGATTCTCTGTTGTGGATTCTTTTTGAGTCTTGTGTGTTCTGAGTCTCTGTCTGCGTGAAGGAGATGACCCTTCTATTTATAGTTTTGCAGGCTGGCTGCTCATGCGCGCATGCAGGATGCGCCGGTGTGGGGATGCCACGTGGAGGTTGCTGATGGAGGCACACGGATGCTGCGCCCTGATCGAGGGGGAGAACTCTTCATACTGCTGTTGTGAGCCGGCGCGTAGCAGAGAGAAGATCTTTCCGTTGCTGAAATCTTGGATGAGTTGAGTCAAAAGACACGTGTCGTCGACTCATGGTTCGAAGATCTCGGATTTGGTGGAGAGGAGTGATCTGGTGGGCTGTGCCTTGGATTGGGCGCAGGAGGAGGCTACGGCTCATAACCTTTAGGAGTTACAAACCATTTGGGGCGCATGGCTTTTGAGGCGCATGCAGGCGACTTTCTTCCTTCTGTCTTTCGGGATCAGAGAGCAGTCTGAGGCGCATGGCTTTTGAGGCGCATGCTGATTTGGACGCATGGCCGTAGAGGCGCATGCTGATTTGGACGCATGGCCGTAGAGGCGCATGCTGATGGCGGAGTGGCCACGTGGCAGTAGCCGTCGAAACAAAGTCATGATGATGCTGACGTTGCCGACGCTTCGTTTTCTGAATAAAGCTGTCAACTGTTTAGACTTTGGGAGGCGTGCTGCCAACTCTGTCAGTTCAGCATTTAATGTTGGTGACGTTCGATGGACAGCTGAGTGGGCGCGTCGGTTGGCGTTCCACTCGGTATGGAGATGTGTGGGGGCGCACCTTCTGTAATGCGCCGAGTATTGTAAGGCGCGTCTGTGTGATGCGCCTGATGCCGAAGGGCGCGTCCGTGTGATGCGCTGTCTGGCTGGCGCATCGGACATGTCTTTTAATGATGCGGCTGTCTCGCTCTTCGAGTGCCATAAATAGCCGTTTGGCTGAATTCGAGGCGTCCGGTTCATCCATTTAATGTAAATTCATTGCACGGAATTCGGAGGGCCATCCACTTGGCGCATGGGTTTGATTTGCCCGGCCTATAAATAGTGGCATGGAGAGAAGATTTGCTTCTCATTCCCTCACGTACTTCCAACATGAACTTGAACATGCGGGTGCATTCTGTTGACGAAGTGCTCCCGAGGGTGAAGATGAGACGCTGTGTTGTCTTCGATGCACTTGAAGGTGACTGTTACATCCAAAAGACGGAGTCGAGGGCTTCCGAGGCAGGCGGAAGGTGCCTGTTGCATCCAAAGATAGGGATGCTCGGGCCTTGTCCCCGTTATTCCGGAAGAGCCGTAGATCGGAATGGCGGTGCTAGGCTTTAGCCGCGGTTTCGATCACGGTCTTCCTTCGGCTTTGGAGGCTCTTTCGAAGCCTCCCCTGGCCACAGCATTTGCGGTGCTCTTCTCTTCCTTGGTTCCAGCCAGAGGGTTAAATGCTTTGCTTGGCGAAGCACTTATCAGGTGAGCCTGTCTGGAAGAGCGGCACATAACTGGGCTCTGCTCGGCCAGGTGAGCATGGCTGGAAGAATTTGGCTGAAGGGATGCACATAGCTGAGCTGCTGAAGATATGGTGGGATGCGCCTGGTTGGAGGCGCATGATGTCTGCTGCGCCTGACTGACAGCGCATGGTGACTGGCAGCGCATGATGACTGCTGCGCCTAACTGGAGGCGCATGGTGGCCGCTGGCTGTAGACTTAGGATCTTTCCTTTGTAGAAATTCTTCTTTGTACAACCTTTTCTAGACATGTAATAGACTTTTAATATAAATAAAAAGTCCTTTTTCAAATGTCTACTTATTGACTTTGCTGTGAAGTTCTTCGTCTGAGTTCTGGCGCATGTAGTGTCTGGCGCATGGGCTTTCTGTTTGTGAAATTCTATGCTTCTACAGGTTTGACTTGAAACTTAGGTGACTTGTTAGGTACACCCTACAAATGTCATATTTGAACCAATTTTGGCTCGATTGACCCAGAGTTGACTTTTTATCCAAAAGTCAACGATGAGTCAACACTTTGTCTAAATTTGACCAAATCCAAACTAGAGTTGACCAAAAGTCAACTGTTGGTCAACACTTGACCAGTTTGACCTAGGTTGACCTAGAGTTGATCTAGAGTTGACCAGGGTTGACCAGTTGACTAAAAGTCAACTGTAAACCAACTCTTGATCCTGTTTGACTTACTTCGGCTTGTTTTGACTTACTATGACTGGTATGGCCTAGGGTTGACTTAGATTGACTTGATATGACTTAGTTTGACCTAGATTGACTTGACAGGACTTGGTGTGACTCAGTGAAACCTAGTTTGACCTAGAATTTATATCATGCATTAGAAATTATTCTTAACTTTGTTACACCTAAATTAACATACAATATCTCATTTTTAGGTCTCTGATTACCTCTCTGAGCATTGATATACCCTACAGCTCAGGACAGCAGGCGAGTACATTCACTGATAGTTTTCATTGTCTTGATATGCTATATCCGATTCAGTCGTAGTGTCTTACTTGATTCCCAGTCACGATAGTTCACGGACTAGTATACGTTGGATCATGACATGAGATGTTGTTCCTTGATTTCTGGGTATATTGGTACACTTCCTGCCTTGTTCCCTGTACTTGTATAGACACCAATTTCTAAGGGGACTTGCTACCCTCTTATGGAATCACGTGCCATGACGTGTCATGTCCAGATCCATTGTACTATTCGGGGATGGAAAATTATTAGGGACTATGTGATCCAAGCCACCATGTCACTCTATTCTTGTGCTTGCGCCACTCTCCCTCATGTAGGGTGTAGCGAGATCCTATTTACCTTGTGCTCGTTATCCAGGTTGGCCGGCATAACTTTCCATTGAGGTCACCGCGGATTGCCGGGCCAAGTGGATAGCCTGTCCTGTCACTTAACCCAAGCCGATCACATAACGCTCTAATAATTCAAGGCACATTTTATTTACTTTATCTTATCATATATCCTTCTCTGTTCTACATTCAGTACTTTCTCACCATGCTATGATATTCAATTACTCACATGTTCTACATGCCTTTATATTATACCTTGATTGGAAACTAAGTTCTGCTCTAGAGAAGAGTTACAACCCCGCTCCTTGTTTGGTTTAAGGGTTGTAACTCAGCTTTCGAACGGTTTCCAAGTCTTCATATATCTTTGTCTTGTAGTTCATTATACTTTCTCTTATAGAATTTGTCAATTCACATGGAACTGATTTTAGTGCTTGTACTTGCTCATTTTTTTGACAGGATACCGTTGATATATTATAGATGATTCTGAGTCGGACTGCTCGACCTATTATGGGCTCGAGCTAGATGGAGTAGTCCAGGACCGTGGCCTGATAGTAGAGCCACTAGATTTTGTACTCCCGGAGTAGTGTAGCTTAGTTGGGTTGCCTGGACTGCGATCCAGCTAGCATTATCAGACTGTAGCTTCTATGTTATATTTTGAGACCCTGAGATGTTGTGTATATCTGGGCTTGTGTTAGATTTTGGACTTATTTCTTTTCATCTATCATATGTTTTCCTTCTGTGCTATCTACCTTAGTTTTATCATGTGATTGAGACTCTATTGCTATGTCACCTCCATTCGGAGAGTATATACTGTACAGGTACCTTTTATTGTTAGTCGTAGTATTTACAGACGTTATATACAGCGTTCTACCGTCGATACTGCGGCATAGGCTGGATGTGCCCACGTGCTCGTGTCCCTCATAAGGGTGCGGGTCGTGACACATTTTTGTGGTGGCCCATGCAGGTCTGTGTCGCAATTAGTACGATCTCGTAATGGTGCTCGACTTAGAGTACTAATTACGAGCCTGCAATTAGGACGTAGGACCTAGGATATGATAGGAGTTTCTCAATCACACCTAGGAAAATTTTTGATCTTTTGATTATCATGATTACTTCCCTTGTATTAAATTAACTGTCCTTCTTTGATAATATCTTCTCATGTGCTATATTGATCTCTTTGTTTCAATTCGTCTCCAGGATGATGAAAACGCACACCGCAGGCCACTGGATTGAGTAGCTTGCACGAGAGATCTGACCAGGCAGATGAGGAGGTTCAGGAGACTGTCCCCAGTGTTTCCACTATCTCGGAGGCCGTGGTAGTTGCGTAGGGAGGTCTACCACCTCCACCCCAGAGGGTTTCGGTCGTCATTCCAGAGATGCTACCGCCACCACCTCCGATACCGACGGATACACACCACATGTTCCTTCTCCTTCAGCAGATGATAGAGACACAGCGAGCCCAGACAGAGGCGTCGCAGTGCCAGACGGAGGCATCATACCGTCAGATTGAGATGCTGAGGCAGAGCATGGAGAACTCGTATCAGCTTGCACTGGCAGCCGTAGAGAAAGTGGTACCGGGTACGGTGCAGGGCCCTACTGGCCAGCCGTACCAGCAGCAGTCTAGGCCAGGGACAGTATTAGACTTTAGGAAGTTGAGCTCCAGGGGTTTCACGGGCACGGAGGGCATCCTTTATGCAGACGATTGGCTAGAGGACGTGCAGCGGAGTATGGAGCTGGCAGATCTTCCTAGAGGAATTTGGGTTTCAGCCGCAGCCAGCCGATTCTTCGACATCGCGCTGACATGGTACCGTACGGATCCTCGTACGTCGGTGAGAGGGCTGATATGGGAGAACTTCCGGAGGCTCTTCAAGGAGAAATTTTTTTCGGACGTGGCTCTTACAGCATTGGAGGGCCAGTTTGTGGGTCTAGTGCAGGGGAACTCGTCGGTGGACGAGTATGCAGCAGAGTTCTTCCACCTTAGCAGGTTCTCTCCCGATCTGATCCAGGATGTGGGGCAGAAGGCTCGTAAGTTTCGTAGGGGACTTATTCATGTAGTGCGCACCCGCACCTCGGGTCGCCGTTGTTTCACTTAACAAAAATGCCAAACAAAAGTTGGATTTTAAAATAAAACGAAAAAAAGTACAAGAAGTACAAATTTGATTCTGGGAAAGTATTACTATGGAAGTCTGATCTGTAAATGATCACTTTGTTCCTTGGACCGTATGATGATGATGAAGATCACTGCTTGAAGTAGAACAACTCGGAAGAACTAAGTCACCAGAAAGGTATCGACGCACTTTGGCACTGATGGCGAGGCCGAATGCTTTCCTGCTTTGCTTCACTCTGTTCTGAAAGAAAAAGTTGAAGAAGAATGCTCCGAGAATCAAAGTCTCGAAGTTCTGATCTCTGTATTCTCTCATGTCTCTCTGTGTATGTATGTGTTTCTCAAAAATCAGTCTATTTATAGACTGGGGCTTCTGTGCGTAAAAAGCATCAAAATCTGTCTTTACGCTAACAACTGCCACCCATGATCAGAGTCATCCTTTGCATACGTTGACACGCATCCCATCATTTCAGTAAGAATAGGATACATGTACACACGTTCTTCGAAATATGTGGCATGAAGGCCATGTAGGCAAACCACGTTCCAAACTGGCCAGAAAGAATAGGGCGTAAAAATAGCCCCAACATCCTCTGGGCGTAAAGCAGTAAGATGAGCGTAAAATAGCTCTGTCATAGGTTTCCCACGTAAAGTGGTTATTGAATAACCTTGAGCGTAAAAATGGCTCAAATAGACTTTACGCACACATCGTTTTATGAGCGTAAAAACTCGTGTAAAACTCCGTGCGTAAAAGAAACCATATAGTGAGCGTAAAGTAGCTCGATCCACATAAACGACAACAATAGTCTTTGTATGAGACAAATTCCTTTGGATTCTATGGTAAATGCCATCATTAATATCTCCATGTCAGGTTCTGCATTAAATGCGAGACTAGACAGCCTTGTCCTAGCGTAAAAGGAGTAGTTGGCTAGTCATAGACGTAAAGAGCCATCAGTTTAGACCCAAGCGTAAAGCGATCAGCTTGCACAGACGTAAAGTGATTAGCCTCTCCTTGGCATAAAGGGGATCAATTCGAGTAGACTGATCTATCACTTTGACCCTTCTTGTGAAGCACTTTTTACGCTCCTACAAGACCCCCTTCAAAGTTTTCAAATATCTCCAAAATTTGAAACACTTTGAACAGAAGCGTAAAAGTTGAGATTTGATCTGCCAGCATAAAATTTGGGATACGCAACCATCATCCGCGTAAAAGCGGGGATATCCAACAGTCGGCATATTTTTCAAAAGAAAATTAATGTCGGTCAATAGTTAACCGTCACAATAAATTTCTTTCTCGAAACTTTTGAATGTTTCTTCATCTTCCCGAGTAAGCAGTTTCCAACGAGGAATGTGAAGAGTTGCTTTGTTTTGTATAAATAAGGATAAATTCTTTATTCTTGACATTCATCCTCATTTTGTCATGGCGCCGAAGAATGAGATTACCAGCAAAGAGGCTTCAAGCTCCAGGCTTGATTTCGAGCGAGCGTGCAACCTTTTAGAGTGTTTTGGAGTGACTCCTGCAGTCGTCGTATTGATGGTGGTCCCCCAACTGCGTACGAAGGGCCAGGAGATGCCGAAGCGTTTCTTAATCTGATGCGTCGCTCCGGGATTCGCAATATGTATGAACTAGGTGTCTTCCTTCGTCAGCCCAACGAAGGAGAGAAAAATGACGTTTTTATGTATTGCGAAACTTTTATCTATAGGGGTCTACTTCCCCCCTTTATAACAAAATTTTGCTGTTGACCTCATCTGTTGGTAGATAGAACTGTTCAACACTTATTTTGACTGTTTCTATGGTTGTTCATTCCGAAGAAACAAACCGACACGTGGCGTATGTCTTGTGGTTATGAGAGCCTTAAAATAGGATCTTCCCCCGAAATAGACTCATCCCAACAGTTTCTTCAGCCTTTATAAATAGCCGAGAATATTTCACATATTCTCGTACTCGTTCCTCTGAAGATAACTTTCTGTGATGTTGTTCTCCAACAAATGAGGATGGCGAAGCTTTCCAATGGCGTTCCTTTGTATGCCCAGTCATTAGACGCAGATTAACCACCATTAGAGCCAAACCATTCGACTCAAATGGTAAGTCCTATCGTAAGCAAATATCTGTCTTTGAATTTTTTGTTTGAAAACAGCTATTTTACGAGCGTAAAGCCTTGCTGAAGCACTGGCGTAAAATCCTTGCTGAAGTATTGGCGTAAAAACCTAGCTGAATCATAGGCATAAAAGCCTTACTGAATCACTGGCGTAAAAGCCTTGCTGATTGCTGGCGTAAAAACCTTGCTGAATTACTGGCGTAAAAAGCCTTGTGAAGCACTGGCGTAAAGCCTTTGCTGATTGCTGGCGTAAAAAACCTTGTTGAAGCACTGGCGTGAAAGCCTTGCCATCTGTTTTTAGTTAGCGTTTAATACGCATCCATGATACTTCTGTCTAAAATACTTTTTCTTCGTTGTTTTCTGCAGAAGTTTGGCTGAAGAGCTTTTTCAGAACTGGCATTGGTGACTTTGACGCTGTGAGGAGCGTTCTTCTGACATCAACATCAGGGAGCTCATGCGCTTTTGACGCACAAATCAAACAACTCAGAACTCTTCGTGAGATAGAAGGGTCTTCCTCTGTTGGTAGGAAGAGCCTTTATACACGGAGAGTTGGATGGTGGAGTCAACTCTACCCCGAGAAATCGGGTAGTAGAGTTCCTTTCACGGCAGAACTAGGAATCGTATCCCAATGCTGGATACATTCCTATCTCCTTTGAGGTGCCGCCACTAATCCACCAATTGTATTGGCAGCAACACGCCTTCGGGCTGCCATACTCTGGGGTTCTCCTCTCGTCTGAGAGAGAAGACCAGAGTTTGATTCCTGCTGTTCTGGTTGCCACTGGAGCTCAGACAGTCAGGAATGCCACCAACAACGAACCCGTCAAAGAAGATCAAAGAAGAAATAGATCTCTATTAGGTTATCGTTGGTATATGAATGAAATCCAAGAATGTAAGAGATTTCCATTATAATTTGTAAGAAAGTCTAAGAAATGTAATAGACTTTTTTGATGATATGGGAATGAAATGATTCTTCTTCTATGATCAATGATTTGTATCTATCTGGATGTAATATGGACATGATAGATAAATGAAATCTTATTTTCTGTTTTAGAGTATATGATACTATCAGAGGTGATATGGACATAATAGCATATATGAACTCAAAAGAAAATTAGATTAATATCTATAGAGGTCAAATAGAAGTGATAGATAGGAAAAGAAAGCAGATTTAATATTTATTCAGAGGTCATGAAACATGATAAATAGCGAATCCCACTTTCTAATCAATTGATAAAATAGAAGATATAAAATCCTTTCCCAGGAAACAAGAAGTCAGCTTAACCAAACCTTGGTAGCTGGGGAATAAGAAGACAGATATTGTGAGCATATACGTCAAAACGGTGGACGAATCAACGTATTTCTTGGGAACAGAAAGGACGATTCAATTCCATAATTAAATGGATGAACCTGGTAACATGAACGGACGAGTCTTTTCGGAAATGAAAAGTCGTTTTCAATTTCAGAGACTAGTTCATTAGTAATCCTCCTCTATAAATAGGTGAGAATTGCTTGTAACCCTTCATTCTTATTTCTCCTCCTCTATTGGAAATGTCTTCCGAGGATGTCCGGCGAAAGAATGAAGTCCCCCGAAAGTCGAGGGCATCATTGAGACGTTCCCTTGAGCCCCTGTATCAGGCTCATCAGGCTCAACCGAAATAGGTGGAAGCTCTTCTGCGCCCAAGCCACCTGAAGACATCCTTGCTTTCTTAGTGGAGCCAGGGAAAACTCCTGAAGAAGAAGCGTCGAGGATGGCTGTCTGTAAATTTTTCATGAGTTCAGGAAACGACGCCTTCTATGCATTGGCCGACTATTCAATAACGAAGGGAGTGGCCCTCGTCCTTAGTTTCGAACAAAAATAATAAAAGGAGCTTTATTTTCATTCGTCTCCTCTTTTTTTTATACATAGTATTTCTTAAGAAACTTGCCATTGATTGGCATCATGAAGATCTCCATTGGGCTTTGATAATCGATAGGCGCCATTGGAAAATCGGACTCAATTACATAAGGGCCTTCCCATTTTGCTTGGAATTTCCCTTTACTTTTATGAGTCATCACCATCGGTCTCCGAACAGCTAATACAAGTTCGCCAACTTTGAATACCCTCTCTTTAACTTTACGATTGAAAGTTCGAGATATGCGGGCTTGATATAGTTCAATGTGCTGTTGTGCTTGAAGACGCTTCTCATCCAATCCTTCAAGTTCCTGGAGTCGTAAGATCATTATTCTCTGTAGTTAGCTCATTAGCAATGGCTATTCGTAGAGAAGGGATCTGGATTTCCAATGGAGAACAGCTTCGCATCCATAAACCAATGGAATGGTGTAAAACCAGTAGGAGTCCGGACTGTTGTTCGATAAGCCCATAAACATTCTCCAAGTTTCTCATTCCAATCACGTTTATTAGAAGAGACAAACTTTTTGAGAAGTTTAATGATTGTCTTATTGAAAGCTTCAGCTAAACCATTAGCAGCTGGATTATAAGCCGTAGAAGCCAAATTCTGAATTCGATTCTTGTCACAGAATCGATAAAATGCTTGACTGGCAAATTGTGGACCATTGTCATGAATTATCCGTCGAGGAATCCCGAAGCGATAAATGACATGGTGCTTGATGAAACTGATCACATTAGATGTTTTCACTTCCGCAAGGGGGACTGCTTCTGCCCACTTAGAAAAGTAATCTGTTATAGCTAATATGAACCGATGTCCTTTAATAGAAGGAGGATTAATAGGACCAATGACATCCATACCCCAAGCTTCAAAGGGCCAGGAGGCTGCTGTAGGATATAGAAATTCAGACGGCTGAATAAAATCAGCATGAATCTGACATGCTTTACATCTTCTGGCATAGTCTACAGCATCTGCTATCATAGAGGGCCAATAATACCCCATTCTTCGAATGCGATCTTGCAACTTTGGACCCGGTTGATGAGCACCACAGACACCATCATGAGCCTCACGCAGTGTTTGTTTGGCTTCACTTTCTGAGAGACAGCGCAGCAAGAGTCCGTCATATGAACGACGATATAGCATATGTAAAGAATCATAATAGAATCGAAACGATCGTCTCTTAATTGATGCAGCTTCTTTAGGATCTTCAGGCAAAATCCCATGAACTGCATAATCAATGAATGGAGTTCTCCAATCTTTCTGCTGGGACTTGCCTCTTAACATAACTTTGTTCAATATACAGATTACTCTTCACACAGAACAAGTCTCGGTCCAACAAAGTAATTGTATTTTGCCTTCGGATTGGGACAGCCAAGTCTGCAGCTAAGCTGGCAAGAGCATCAGCCTCCATATTCTGAGAACGTCAATGAAGAATCCTTTGAATGATAGGACCAACTCGACTACCACCTGATGATAGGGATGAGATCAGGATTTCTGACTTCATAAGTCCCTCTAACTTGATTAACGATCAATTGAGAATCTCCATAAGCCTCTAAGAATTCAATATCCAATTGTTTTGCTACTTGGAGACCAATCAATAGAGCATTATATTCTGCTACATTGTTAGAGCATGGCTCATTAAGAGAATAGGCACGGTATATGACCATTTTGTCAGGAGAAACCAAGACAATTCCTACCCCAGAGACAATATTGCCTTTAGGTCCCACTCGTGATGCTCCATCAAAATATAATTGCCATATATCATTCTTCAGAGTCATGTTACAATCCACTACTTCGTCTGGAATGTCTTCATATAACTTCGAAGTTTCAGGTATAGGATGAGCAGCTAAGAAATCAGCTAACGCTTGGCCCTTCACTGATTTTTGAGGCACATAAATCATGTCATAAGGAGTGAGCAACATCGCCCAGGTAGCTAACCTGGAATTAAGAATGCTCGGTTTTCTCATCAATACCCGAATGGGATTTATTCTGGAGATGACATGAATAGTCTGTCCAGTGACATAATGCCTTGTCTTTTGGACGGCAAAAACCAAAGCTAGACATTCCTTTTCCACAGGAGTATATCTGTGTTCGGCTCCGACCATCATTCTGCTCAGATAATATATTGCTTGTTCATGACCCATATCACTTTTCTGTGCCAGAAGAGCGCCAAGTGAATGATCCAAGGCCCGAACATATAGCAAAAATGGTCTTCCTATCACCGGAGGTACCAGAACAGGCGGGTTTGTAAGATATTGCTTAATGTCATTGAAGGCTTTTTGACACGCTTCATCCCAGACGAAAGATACCCCTTTCTTTAATAGACGGAGAAAGGTTGACATCTCCCAGAAAGATTAGATATAAATCTTCTGATATAAGCAATACGGCCCTGAAAGCCACGAGTTCTTTCAGATTACGAGGAGGACGCATTTCAAGAATTGCTTTAACCTTATCAGGATCAACATGGATACCTTGAGAGGTAATGACAAATCCTAGAAACTTGCCACTAGAAACCCCTAAGAAAGACTTAGTAGGTTCATTTTCAATTGATGTTGGCGCATCAATTCAAATACTGTCTTCAAGTCCTGAATGTGATCATTCTTTGACCGACTTTTAACAGCAATGTCATCTACGTAGCATTCAACTATTTTCCGTAGATGTTCTTGAAAGATATTGCTCATAGCCCGTTGATATGTGGCACCGGCATTTTTAAGACCAAACGGCATAACCGTATAGCAGTAAACCCCAAGGGGTGTTCGAAAAGATGTATGCTTCTCATCTTCTGGATGCATCTTGATCTGATTGTATCCTGAGAATCCGTCCATGAAAGACATACGTTCAAAACCATATGTATTGTCTATCATGACATCAGTAATGGGAAGTGGAAATTCGTCCTTTGGACAAGCCGTATTAAGATCTCGGTAATCTATACAAACTCGACTTTTCCGTTCTTCTTCATAACAGGAACAATATTGGCCACCCAATCTGGGTGTTGTTCTTCACGAACAAAGCCACATGTAATCAGCTTTTTGACTTCTGCTTCAATTGCATCCATCATATCTGGTCTAAAGTGCCGTTGCTGTTGTTTTACAGGCTTGACATTAGGCAAAATGTTGAGTTTATGAGTAGCAACTTTAGGATCTAGCCCTGGCATATCCTCATAACTCCATGCAAAGATGTCAATGTAATCTTTGATAAGTTTTATCAGCTCTTCCTTTTCATCTTCAGAAAGATTCTTACTGATGAATATTGGTTTGGACGTAATTCCATCTCCAACATCAATCTGGATAACCTCATCTTCTGTAGGTGGCTGTCTGTTCAAAACGAAGTTTCCATTGAGTATCCATCTGTTGAGCCCAAGGATCATTCTCAAATGGCTCTGATTCATCATCGGCTTGAACCATATTGACTGAGAATATTGCCCAGATTCATTATATGAGGAATGAGACATATCAGTTTCAATGGATTGGACTTCTTCTGAATCGATGATTGCGAAGAGCTAGAAGATAATTCTTCTTGTATATCGTCATTAAACATGTGGGACGGATCATATCCCAACCCATGACGAGTCTTTTGGTAAAACGGATCACCACATAATGGTAGTCGTCTGCCCTTGCCTTGATTGAGACCTTGCATAGTCTTCAAGTCATATCCCATGTTCTGGATAATTTGATAGATTGTTGACTATACTTGTCAATTCGATTCTTCCCTTGTCTTTATCCTTCAGCTCATCTGCCTGAGCAACAGGATATTTCTAGCCAGGCCAAACACAATTTGACGCTTGTTTTTCTTATCAGACGGAACCACGAAGTAAGATTCTTCATGACGTCTAAAAGTTACGCAAGCTTGTGATGAAGCGGCCACGGGTAGAAGATAAGGAAAGATGTTAGGAACCTTTGAGCATACGGTCCAACATCTGTATGAGGAGGGAAAGAATTTTCCTTATGATCGATGTATAAAGTTTCTTCTGGCTCGATGTCGTCTTTATATCGATGACTTTGATTATCAGAAGATAAAGTCATTCTTCGATAAACTTGACAGCCATATACTCGAAAAGGAAATCTTCATTGATATCAGAAAGTACAGAATGATCAATATTTACATCATTTACGATTTTGCTTCGCTTCGGATTAATCAACAGTGGACCATTATCCGTCTTCTGCGTAGATTTGCCAAGGTTGACAATCAATGGTGGTTCTAGATCATTCGTACAAAAGTACGTCCTTTGACCTTGATCATGAAAGGTTGAACTTGGCTCTTAGCAGGAATTTATTGATCCCTCAGATGAAGTTTGAGTTCTTCCTTTAACCTTGATTATCAAAGGTTGATCATTGATAGGTTGGGATTGGATTCGTCCCTTGACTATGATCTTCAAAGGTTGCTCCTCTGGCGGATCTTCATTAATAGACTGATCCTCAGATGATGATTGATCTTCAGCCATGTCTGATATATCTTTCACATGCTCTTGTTTATAAAGCCTTGAATCAGAAAAATAGGCTTCGACACCCTTGAAGGGATTGATATCACAAACTCAGTTTTCACAACTCCTTGGAATCCACATACTTGAAGCATTGGTGGAGAGTTGAAGGTACAATATTGCTCATGAATCCGGTCTCCCAAAAGGATATTATAGGAGACGTCTGAGTTGATAACATAGAAAGTTACCATAGTTCGAAGATCACCAATCTGAATCTGCAGACGAATCTTCCCCAGTGGTTTGCTCTTGCCAGAGTTAAAACACTATCGTAGTACTAGTGTAAGTCAGCTCACTAGTAGGAATCCTCAGGGGTCTTAGCATACTCTGAAGAATTATACTAATTGAAGACCCAGGATCAATGTAAATCCTGTCAATTTCAGTGGATCCGATATATCCAGTGTAGCACAGAGGCCTATCATGCTTGTTGTGTTTCAATAGCATATCCTCTTGTGTAAAGGTGATGTTGGAATTGCTTCCATCACACTATGACATTGCGGGCATGACACTGGTATATTATCAGGAGTCTTGAGTTGAGCCAAGCATGAATCTGCTTGAAGTAAAGCTTCGCTCAAAGTCTCTCTGCTTTCTCTGGAAAGGCGAAGCAGTTCAAATATAGATAGTCTAGCCGGAGTATTGGCTAACTGAGCTAGAATGTCAAACTTGTAAGGCTTCATCACCACCCCTGATTGGAAGCAGACTTCAATGGGATATCAAAGCGTACTGCCTTCTGTTTCCCTTTTCAACCACAGACGGTTTAACAGGAACAGGAGAAGGTTGAACTGGTAGAGTTTCCACTACATCTTCTGCTTCTTTGGAGGATCCCTCATAGTCTTTGTGGTACTCTTTTCCAGATCTTGTACCAGCAAAAGTTTCTTCTTCAGACTCAGGAGAAGAGAGTACCATATTACAGGATTTAGTCTTTCTTCCCTTAGCCTTCTTCTTGTGAGGGTTTTACGAGGAACTTCAGAACCCAATCCAGCAGTGAATTCTGATTGAATTTGTAAAGGAAGACGTATTCCTTTATCATAATTCAAACCTTCTGCCTTTTGAAAGTCGTAACCCATCTTCCTCATGAGAAGGACAGATTGCTGACTATACAAGTGGATAGGCAGTGAACTTTGGACAGGTGTTCCAGCACAGGAAGAGGAAGGAACCTCAGGAGAATGAAGCATAGACGTCTCTGTAGTTAAGGGGGAAGGGTTCGGGATACGAGGAGAAATCCCTGTCGGAGCTTTTTCATAAGCAGCAAAGACTTGTTGTGCCCGGTATAAAGGAACACTATTCATGGCTAGCCACTGCTGATGAGTAAGCTTGAGCTTGGTAGGTGGAGCTAGACTTGGAGGACAATGTTCAATCCTCTCAATCTATCTTCTAAAGGGAGGCCATCCTAGGTGATCCGAGTCATCGGATCTGGAATAACATGGGAAATCATGTTGCAGGTTCTGACTTTCTTACCCTTCTTAGATTTTGAAGTTTTATCTTCACTTTCCAACTCAGGCACTAAGTCAGGATGTACCCACATGATTTCACCATTCTTTAGTGTGAGTGGCAGCAATCCTGCATTTTCTTCCCTGGCAGGCGGGATATTCACGATCTTCATCGTCGCCTTCGGAATTGGATAATTCCATCTGGGACTTGCTGTGGAGGAAAATCCCCGAACTGAAGAGAAACCATATTGGTCGTAACCGTATGGTCATCATTGGTTAAAGTGATAGCGCCACCATTTCAGCTCTTGGATCTTCTTTTTCAAGACATAGCAAGCACTGGTAGGATGATTAATGTATCTATAGAGATACAATATTTGGGATTGTCAGTCAGATTCACCTCATTAGGCCTTTTTGGCTCTGGAATCTGAAGTTTACCACTTTCACCAGACATTGAATATCCCTGGGATATCACTTTCGTCAAAAGAGTATTCTTCCTTTGGCCTGGAAGATTCCTGATTACTTGGCGTCGTTTTGTTCTTGGAAAGATTGACCATAAGAGTATCTTTTCCTTTCACATTACGATTGCCAGGATTATTACCAGGTTACTTTTCTTCCTTTATCTTCTGAAGCGAAAATCATCCCGTGTTCACAGCCAACCTACCATTGGTCTCGGCAGAAACTGCTGCTATGATAAACGAAGCCCAATCTGTGAATTGGGAACCTGTGAAGACAGCAATGGATGGTCGCAGATTCATCTTGCATGTATCAATCAACGCTGAATCTGGCATACCAGGAGGCATCTTTAGAGTAGCCTGTCGAAACGTTCAATGAACGTCCGAGTATCTTCTTTCTCCTTTTGTTTGATTTCTATCAAGGAGGACATGTTCATGTCCATACCTCCTTCATAGAAGCGGGAAGAAACATTGCCTTGAATTCGTCAAAAGACGAAATAGAGTTATCAGGTAAGCTACGATACCAGTCGTAAGCTGAACCCGTCAGGCACCCGATGAACTCGAGTGAAGAGCATCATTTTTCTGCAAGTGTACAGTCATAATATCAAAGTAATTGATATATTGACTAGGAGATGCTTTTCCATCGAATAAAACCATGGATTGTGGCTTGAACTTCGGTGAAAGGGTACATCATTCCAATGAGGAGGATAAGGTTGCTTAATCCCTAACCTCTGGAGCTGATCTTTGTGCCTCAAAACTTCAAACTGTGCTTTGAGTTCACGCACTGCTTGAATGGCTTCACTGGTTTGAGGAAGCACGCTTGATTGAATAGTCGTTGGATGTACCGTAACCCCCACCGGAGGCGGTACATCTTCTGGAATGATGATCTGGAGATGCAGAATTTTGATTAACAGCAGGTTCTTGAATATTCAAAGGTATATCAGCCCCTTGACTATCTTGAGTTTGTGCTGCTACTGGTACCGGAGTGATTACTGTAGGTTGAGCAGTTTGCTGATTCAAAATTATCTGATGCATGCTTTGCACCATGTTAAGCATGTCTTTCAATGATTGCTCCACGGCAGTGAGACGTTGTTCCGTATTAGCAGATGACGTCTCTGGTTCATCTCCAACAGCGTAGGATTCAACCTCTCTTGAAGATATAGAGGGATTAGTATAGAAGTATGAATCCACACTATCGTATCAGACTCAAAAGATTGAGTACCCCCAGCTTCTGAATCAGAAGTCTGCAATTGTCTTTGTCTTCTTGATCGAGTATTCTGATATACTCCTTCAAAGGAATCAAGAAGCCTGTTGAACTGTTGTTGACCTGGGTTTGGGACATATTCCGTCTTGGATGTCGTCCTCTGTTAGTATGAGATGCCATGTTGACTGACACATATGACAGCTCATGTTCTTGGTCTTCAGCTTGATGTTGAGGCGAGTTAAAACTTAAACGATCAAAAACTGACCGTTTTGAAGCCGAACAACAACAGTTGATCACAACCTGGTGATATTCACAATAATGTTTTTTGGGGAATATTACCGGAGATTGTCTGTTCTTACGCTTTTGCATTAGCAATTCACGTAAATCAGAAGGAACAGATGGAGTATTCTTCTTTATTACATTTGGGGTAGAAAAACGTTTAGTCCCTTGTGTATAAAGAAGATTACTGGCTGCATTCGCAGAACCAAACTGTACATTTTTACGCGTTTGGAGTTGTGTGCGTAAATCTTGAGATTTAGCACGAAGGACTCCATTTTCATGGCGTGTAATTTGTAAGTTTGGTACTTTGCGTAAAGCAGTATAAGAAGGTTGTTGGTGTAGGACAGAAGCTTTACCAACGACATTTTTAGCTGCACACGTTTAGGTACATTCACATTAGATGTACAAACATCGTTATGAATTTTATCTACACTGTCAAAGACAGGAGACTTACCTTTACGCGTGGAGCGTAAAAATTGATTATCTACCACATCACAGACGGGAGATTTTGCTTTACGCGAGGAGCGTAATTTATTTGGGCCTACCACGTCACCGACGGGAGACTGATTCTTACACTCAGAAGCATAAACTTTAGAGTCTGCCCCATTACGAATGGGAGATTCATTCTTATGTACTGAGCGTAAATTTGGTTCTTACCCACTGAGCGTAAAACTTGATTCTTACGCAGTGGGCGTGAAACCTGATTATCTTCACCGTTACAAACGGGAGATAAATCGTCACACTTTGAGTGCAACTCTGAAGTAAGGACTGCCTCGTTACGAACGGGAGCCCCTACGACAGGTGGGAAGAATTCCCTTGTCATCAGAAGCAAGAGAGATCAGAAACCACTTTGGATTTGGGAATCCAAACTTTTCGTGCTTTGCGAGACTTTTGAACATTGGAGTGGCGAGAACCACCCCCAGTTCGGAGCATTTCTTCATAGGCAGTCTGGTCGAAGTGCACCACCAGAGTCTTCTTGGTCGAACCGACCGAAACATCATCATATTGAGCAATCGCCTTCTCGTTAGAGAAAGGTAGTCCCCAGCAGAGTCGCCATTTTGTTTCACTTAACAAAAATGCCAAACAAAAGTTGGATTTTGAAAATAAAACGAGAAAAAGTACAAGAAGTACAAATTTGATTCTGGAAAGTATTGCTATGGAAGTCTGATCTGTAAATGATCACTTTGTTCCTTGGACCATATGATGATGATGAAGATCACTGCTTGAAGTAGAACAACTTGGAAGAACTAAGTCACCAGAAAGGTATCGACGCACTTGGGCACTGATGGCGAGGCCGAATGCTTTCCTGCTTTGCTTCACTCTGTTCTGAAAGAAAAGTTGAAGAAGAATGCTCCGAGAATCAAAGTCTCGAAGTTCTGATCTCTGTATTCTCTCCTGTCTCTCTGTGTATGTATGTGTTCTCAAAAATCAGTCTATTTATAGACTGGGGCTTCTGTCGTAAAAAGCATCAAAATCTGTCTTTACGCTAACAACTGCCACCCATGATCAGAGTCATCCTTTGCATACGTTGACACGCGTCCCATTTCAGTAGAATAGGATACATGTACACACGTTCTTCGAAATATGTGGCATGAAGGCCATGTAGGCAAACCACGTTCCAAACTGGCCAGAAAGAATAGGGCGTAAAAATAGCCCCAACATCCTCTGGGCGTAAAGCAGTAAGATGAGCAAAATAGCTCTGTCATAGGTTTCCCGCGTAAAGTGGTTATTGAATAACCTTGAGCGTAAAAATGGCTCAAATAGACTTTACGCACACATCGTTTTATGAGCGTAAAAACTCGTGTAAAACTCCGTGCGTAAAAGAAACCATATAGTGAGCGTAAAGTAGCTCGATCCACATAAACGACAACAATGGTCTTTGTATGAGACAAATTCCTTTGGATTCTGTGGTAAATGCCATCATTAATATCTCCATGTCAGGTTCTGCATTAAATGCGAGACTAGACAGCCTTGTCCTAGCGTAAAAGGAGTAGTTGGCTAGTCATAGGCGTAAAGAGCCATCAGTTTAGACCCAAGCGTAAAGCGATCAGCTTGCACAGCGTAAAGTGATTAGCCTCTCCTTGGCATAAAGGGGATCAATTTGAGTAGACTGATCTATCACTTTGACCCTTCTTGTGAAGCACTTTTTACGCTCCTACAGCCGTGATGCGACGTTCGATCAGATATTGATGGACGCCCAGATTGCAGAGGAGACTTCGGCCTCAATCCGAAGAGGAGCGGTGATACCATGGGGGCGAGTTCCAGTGCGGGACCGGCCAAGCGCCCCACTTTCAGCATCATCAGAGGCTATTTCCGCAGCAGCCTCTGTTACAGATTCAGCAGGCACCAGAGCGTGTCCAGCAGCACCAGGGACAGGGCCAGAGAACGGCTACTCCGTGCGGCTTCTGCGGGAAGCCGGGGCACGCTAGAGAGGCTTGCAGGAAGAGGTTGGGCGTCTGTCTATACTGTGGGGTGCCCAATCACCAGCTGAGGGATTGTCGCTTTTGTGGAGTCTGAGGAGGCCAGGACAGGGTACAGCAGGCTAGAGGACCAGCAGTTCAGCAGAGAGGTCCTCCACTTCAGACCCAGCAGCAGCACTTTATACAGTACCAGAAGGGAGCACCTGCGGGCAGGGTGTTCGCTTTGGCAGCAGAGGAGGTGGTAGAGCCAGTTAGAGATGTTGTAGCAGGTCATATTCCCTTGATTCTTTCCCTGCTTTCGCCTTGTTTGATTCTGGTGCCACTCATAGTTTTGTGTCTGTTTCCTTTGCTCTGAGACACAATATTATTACTGAATATGGGTAGGACTTGCAAGATTATGACCGGGGGAGGCTTTATCCTGGTTAATAATTTTGCAAGGGGCGGAGAGTCACCCTGAGAGGCCGGGACTTGAGTGCGTGTCTGCTCGTAATGCCCCTACCGAGGTACGATATGGTACTCAGTATGGATTGGTTGAGCATACACCATGCTATTATTGATTGTAGAGGAGGCAGAGTTCTTTTTAGGCCACTGGGAGAGCCAGATATCGAGTTTGCTCGAGGAACAGCGGAGCCGGAGGCTGGATTCTGTGGAGCTTTGTTGGCGGGGCAGGATTTGCCACATCCGTTGATAGCTGAGTTCTCGGATGTCTTTCCGAGGTTGCCGGGGATGCCGCCAGACAGGGACATTGAGTTCTCTATAGACTTAGTGCCGGACGCCGAACCCATTTCACAGCACGTTTATAGGGTCAACACAGCGAGTTGATAGAGCTGAAGAAGCAAGTCGACGAGCTGCAGGACAGGGGTTTATCAGATCCAGTTCTTCATCCTGGGAGCGCCAGTCATGTTTGTACCGAAGAAGGACGGTACGTCCCGTATGTGCATTGATTACCGGCGCTCAACAATCTCACTATTAAGAATAGATACCCTTTGTCGAGTATCGACGACTTGTTCGATCAGCTGAGTGGGACGAAGGATTTTCGAAGATAGACTTGAGGTCCGGGTATCACCAGCTGAAGGTGAGGTGGGATGACATTCCTAAGACGGCATTTCGGACTCGGTACGGCCAGTACGAGTTTACAGTAATGCCATTTGGGTTGACCAATGCTCCCGCGGTGTTCATGAACTTGATGAACAAGGTATTCTATCAGTACCTTGACAAGTTCGTGATGGTCTTCATAGATGATATCTTGATCTATTCGATGACGCAGGAGGAGCATGAGGAGCACTTGAGAGTTTTGTTAGAGACCCTGAGGAGGGAGCAACTCTACGGGAAGCTTCGAAGTGCGAATTCTGTAGGAACCCTAGAGGGGGTGAATAGGGTCAAGCTAGCTAATCAAGCACTTAGCACATGCTAATGGGCAATTTAAAATTATAAGTGCAAGAGAAGAAGCAATAACAATACCGACACACGATATATCATGGTATCCTCCCTAGAGGCAATCCAGTCCCGGAACTCTCTCCGGCTTTAATCTACTATTTGGTAAATAGTTACACACGAATTTGGATCCAAAGAACTTGCCAACTTCAGCACGAGTTTGGATCCGAAGAACTCGCCAACTTCAACACACAAGAGCTTTAATTCGAAGGGCTCTCGACTTTACACGAGAGTTTAGATACGAAGACTCTCCAACTTTAACCTTTCACAATAGGTTTTGATCTCCTTACAATAGGATGAAGATATTACTTTTCAACTCAATAACTTAACACAATTTGTGGATGGCAAATGAAAGCTTTAGAGTTGTTTATGGATAGGCTTGTGGTGGTTTAGAAATTTTTAGGCTCAAAGCATCAACTGAATGAAGGGGTTCAAGGCTATTTATAACCAAAGCATTGAAAGAGCCAAAGGAACTTTTCAGTCAGTGACGGCATACCGCCGGTATGAGTCGACATACCATCGGTATACCGGTCTGGGATTGCAACGGCTCGAAATATAGCCGTTGGGATCATTTATTGCTGGAAATCCGACCATTGGACTTTCAACGTTACGGAATCGGTATACCGTCGGTATGATCCGGTATACCGTCGGTATGCCAATTTTGTAGACAGAAACTTTCTGTGAACAAAATCGATATACCGTCGGTATGGACCGGTTTACCGTCAGTATGTCGGTTTTTATCCGAAAATGATCCTAGGCTAATTTCTACCCTAGCTTTCGATTTTACCATCCATTTTTTGTGTTTACAATTATTCCTAGGACTCATTACAGACTCTAGAAATACTGTAGCAGGTACAGGCTTCTTTAGAGTCTTGAAATGATGATGGCATGGCATGGCTTGGCTTCTTCCTTTGATAGGTGCTAGCTTTTTCCCTTGGCGGCAGCTGTCCAAAGATATCCAGTTTGCGAAAACTGAATACCTTTCGGGGGCTTCGCCCCCGAACCCCCGATGAGGGACGCTGCCCCTCGACCCCGTCCGCTGAGGGCAGGGGAACCCCCGAGTGCGTGGCTCCGGAGATGTCGTCGGGTGGTTCAGAGAAATCTTGTGGGACCCATCGTCTTTGGTCCACCATAATTTCTTTATTGCATATGTCCACATTGATCTTGCTTATTGCTTTTCTGCATGTACATGTTAGAAAACAAAGCAATATACATAATAGCAAGTATGATAAGTTTAATACACATTAGGACAATGCTGAGTTTAAGTATAAGTGCTAAGGTGATAGCATAAATGTTAGTGATATCATAATGATTAAACTTAATTGAATGACCACAATCAAAAATATATTTTTGATTTTAGCAACCCGATTAAATTTAAGATAGATAAGCTCATATCACTAATATGTAAACCAATAGGCACATATCACCAAAGGTATAAGTATAAGTAGAAATGCTATAGCGATAGTATGAAGATTATTGATAATGAAATGCTAAACTTAACATATTAACCATATTCAAAATATGATACAATCATTGGGCTAACAAGTTCTTCTTGGACCAAGTCGAGTTCTTAGGTCATGTTGTGACCGAGCACGGGATCTCAGTGGACCAGAGGAAGATTTTGGCAGTCGAGTCTTGGTCTACGCCCAGTTCAGTTGCCGAGGTTCGGAGCTTTCTGGGTTTGGCTGGCTATTACCGGAAGTTCGTCCAGGACTTCTCGTGGATTGCAGAGCCGATGACTAGATTCACCAAGAAGGACGTGGAGTTCGTCTAGACTGTTGAGTGTCGGGCTGCATTCGATGAGCTAAAGAGGAGGTTGACTTCAACTCCGATCTTGACTTTGCCATGGGTCAGGTGGGTTCTCGATCTACAGCGATACTTCAGGAAAGGGCTTGGGTTGTGTTCTTCAGCAGCACGGGAAGGTGATTGCCTATACATCCAGGCAGTCACGTCCTCATGAGAGAACTATCCTACTCATGATCTGGAGTTGGCCGTGGTTATTTTTGCTTTGAAGTTATGGAAGCATTACCTGTACGGAGAGCGAGTTGAGATCTTCACAGATCACAAGAGCTTGAAGTACGTGTTCACTCAGAAGGAGCTGAACATGCGGCAGAGGCGGTGGTTAGAGCTGATGAAGGACTTTGATATATCACTGCAGTACCATCCGAGGAAGGCCAACATAGTTGCAGATGCCTTGAGCAGGTATCCAGAAGCTATGTTCTTGACGACAGATCGTCATCTTTTGGCCGACCTGGATAGTTTGGGTATCGAGGTCATCATTCCGGGCATAGAGATCCAGATGTGGGGTTTGCAGATTCAGTCTGAGATGATGGATAGTCAGGTCAGCGCAGTATGATGATGTTGCCCTGAGGAGCATCAAAGAGCAGGTGCGGACGGGTTCTGTAGCCGAAGATAGGTCGTTGCGACACGGACTAGGCTGTGCGTTCCGCGTGGAGAGCTTCGGGAGGAGGTTCTTCAGGAGGCGCATCGCTCTCAGTATTCTATGCATCCTGGAGCCAACAAGATGTATAAGGACCTGAGAGAGCACGTGTGGTGGTATGACATGAAGTACGAGGTAGCTCAGTTTGTATCTTATTGCCTTGTGTGTCAGCAGGTGAAGGCCGAGAGACAGAGACCAGGTGGATTGCTTCAGCCGCTACCCATTCCCGAGTGGAAGTGGGAGCACATCACCATGGACTTTGTGTCTGGACTTCTACGATCGCCAGGAAGAAAAGATGCGGTTTGGGTCATCGTTGATAGATTGACCAAATCGGTCCATTTTTGCCTTTCAAAGTGGATTTGTCTACGGAGAGGCTGGCAGAGCTGTATGTTCGTCAGATCGTGAGATTGTACGAAGTTCCGGTGAGCATAATTTCAGACCGGGATAGCCGATTCACTTCCCACTTCTGGAGGAGTTTGCAGACTAGCTTGGGCACCTCACTCAAGTTTAGTACCGCTTATCATCTTCAGACAGACGGACAGTCGGAGAGGACTATCCAGACTTTGGAGGATATGCTTCGCATATGTGCTTGATCTCAGGGGTTCTTGGGAGGACCATCTTTACCTGGTACAGTTTGCTTACAACAACAGCTACCAGGCCAGTATAGAGATGTCATTTGAGGCTCTATATGGACGGAGATGCCGTACTCCTTTGTCTTGGGACGATGTCGGCGAGAGGGCGCTTCTTGGACCGGAGATGGTTGTGGATACGGTCGAGAAGGTCAGGTTGATTAGAGACAGACTTCGGGTGGCTCAAGATAGGCAGCGGTATTGGGCGATAGTCATCGGAGACCGTTAGAGTTTGAGGTTAGTTTCAGTTTTCTGTCATATA
>JANAVB010021804.1:0-20000 GCA_029216955.1 Iris pallida | reverse complement strand
ATTCGAAGATGGGGAATTATTAGGGGCTATGTGATCCAAGCCACCATGTCACTATATTCTTGTGCTCGCACCACTCTCCCTCACGTAGGGTGTAGCGAGATCCTATTTACCTTGTGCTCGTTATCTAGGTTGGCCGGTATGACTTTCCGTTGAGGTCACCGCGGATTGCCGGGCCAAGTGGATAGCCTATCCTGTCACTTAACCCAAGCCGATCACATAACGCTCTAATAATTCAAGGCACATTTTATATTTACTTTATCTTATCATATATTCTACTCTATTCTACATTCAGTACTTTCTCACCATGCTATGATATTCAGTTACTCACATGTTCTATATGCCTTTATATTGTACCTTAATTGGAGACTAAGTTTTGCTCTGGAGAAGAGTTACAACCCTGGTCCTTGTTTGGTTTAAGGGTTGTAACTCAGCTTTCGAACGGTTCCCAAGTCTTCATATATCTTTGTCTTATAGTTCATTATATTATCTCTTATAGAATTTGTTAATTCACATGGAACTGCTGTTAGTGCTTATACTTGCTTATTTTTCTGACAAGATACCGTTGATATATTACAGATGATTCTGAGTCGGACTGCTCGACCTATTATGGGCTCGAGCTAGATGGAGTAGTCCAGGACCGTGGCCTGATAGTAGAGCCACTAGATTTTGTACTTCCGGAGTAGTGTATCTTAGTTGGATTGCCTGGACTGCGATCCAGCTAGCATTATTAGACTGTAGCTTCTATGTTATATTTTGAGACCCTGGGATGTTGTGTATATATCTGGGCTTGTGTTGGATTTTGGACTTATTTCTTTTCATCTATCATATGTTTTTCTTCTGTGCTATCTACCTTAGTTTTATCATGTGATTGAGACTGTATTGCTATGTCACCTCCATTCGGAGAGTATATATTTTACTGGTACCTTTATATTGTTAGTCGTAGTATTTACAGACATTATATACAGCGTTCTACCGTCGATATTGCGGCGTAGGCTGGACGTACCCACGTGCTCGTGCCCCTCATAAGGGGCGGGTCGTGACAAGACCTGCAATGTATCCTGTCAGGAAAAGAGCAAAGTACAACCCCGACAAGAAGCACTAAACAATGAAATTGAAATGCATGAAAAAGAATCACAATATGAACTATGGTACAAGACAGGAATATGAAATTGTAGTACATGAATAATGGTACGGCTTAGAGTCCCACGTGCACGATGTGAGACCTAAGCTATTAGTCAATGCCTAGCTAAAATAGGATTGGTCACATATATGTAGTATTTCCCCACCCCAATGTACAAGTAAAGAACAATGAACTATGAACAATGAACAACCGTGTGTACAACGTGTCAATATGAGAACATAAAGCAAGACAGAAATACAGAGTAAAGGGTTCAAGTCGGTGTACTTGCCTTGCTTTGGTTGCACAAGAGTAGTAGAGCATAAGTCTGTCCGCCAAGAATTTGATACAAGTTGGTTAGATTCTAAAATGTCAATCTAGCTAAAATCACTTAACTAACCAACCACTATGCAAATTAGCCTACTCTACTTCTACTGGCTAGCAAGGAAGCCTAGTAAAATATTATTTAGATAATACTATTATTGTTTGAAACATACTAGAATATTTGCTACCAAATTAGTATAAATGAAATTATAGCAATTATGTACTGGTTACAATATCTAGCTTCTCAATTAATATTTTTATAAAACTATTTATTTGGAAAATAATCGTTTAGCTAAGGTATTATCCAACATTAATAAGGCAGGTACATATATATATTCAAATGTAATGCTTTTTCTTTATTAGTTATTACGAGACAAAAATAACTACACCCTTGCCTATCTAATTTAATTATTCATAACCATACTAGCTACTTTAGAGACCAACTATATTGGTACTAGCAAATTAGTTTTAAACCAGAAATTATGACAAAACATTTTGAAATAATAATAATAGTAATATAATAGGAAAAATCTTTTAACTAATCTTTAATAATACATCATTAGATTAGCAGCATGAAAATATTCTAGTGGTAGTCAAACCTAAAAATTAACTATCCAAGCTGCTATATGAAATAATTTCCAACTGCATACATTGAGATTAACGGTCATCTAATATCAAATCTAAGTCAAACCTACTAGCCGTTGGATTTGAATCTGAACCCACAAGACTGTTTGAATCAAAAGAAATCAGATAGCACCCAGACTTTGTAATGCCATAAACTCGCACTCATATTATAGCTTCTACATTCTGCAACCAACCACCACTAAAACAGCTAAAGAATCCATATGCAAGGAAGTTTAAATCATACAGGAGCATAGCCATATATGTTACAACTACTACTTCCCGCCAAAGTATCAGCAGAGTAAAACCCCAGCATCTTTCACACAACAAAAACCTAAATTTTACTGGCCAATCCAATAGCTATACAAGCCAAAGTCCACCTGACCTAACCACATGTAGATTCAATTGAATCACAAAACCTCCTCCCCAAACATGCAACTCAAGGAAAAATATAGGACAGTTATACAACTGAACTTAAAACTAAAAGCCAAGCAATCATAAAACCAAATCACAAGAAAAATATACAAAACAAATATACAATTAAATCTCTAAAACTAAACTCAAAATCTACTATGACACACAAATCTTCAGTCCATTTGAATACAACCTGAAGTCCAAATCTAACTATTATTAGTTACAAACTAGGATTCAAATTTATGATTCTAAGCTAATGCTGAGTCTAGTCCTATGGTCATGGCTTCGACAGATAACAAAACCCCATCCAACCCAGATACATAACACCGATTCCAAAACCCAAAGTTGCGCCACTACAACCAAACCAACACCAGCATCGGTCAACAGGACACGACTCTGGCAGCACACGTATCCACACTGGACACGCACACGGATATGAACCAGCTACACACAACCCTACGACCCAGTCCTGTCCAACATCATACTCGATCAAGAATTATACGATGCTCAAAAAAATTGAAAGAGTAAGACAATACCTGAGAGAAGGATCGACCCAAGCTGTAGAGGAGACACGATATAAGGATTTAGATACAATTCTTCGTGTCCAAGTGAGGCTCAAGGTCATGTTGATCATTTATCAAACAGGTTCCAAGCACAAATTCAGAATTGAAATCTCAAACAAATTAGAGTTTATTACTCAAGGAATTCATAAGAAATTAGATTCAGATGCTTACTGTCAAACTAAGAAATCCCTTGTGATCCCAAACCGATCAGTTGTCCAATTCAAAATTCTAAACTAAGAAAAGAAACAACCATCAATCGATGATCAAGAACGCAATGACTCAAACTTAGATCTGAACGAAGAACTCGGACTCATCCATTCAGTCGTCGAAGATGAGCTCACCGAGATCAAGGATGCGCATCGCCGTCGAAATCGTCCACCCGTCGCGAATTTCGCCGTCGAAGTGACGCAGCAACCGTCGGAGAGTCAGATCTGACGAAGAGGATGGTTCGTCGAAACCCGCCGCGTCGTCGTCGGGAATACAAATGCCGGAGAGGGAGACTCGCGGTGGTGGAGAACCGCCTGATCGTCGTCCGTGCTCAGCCGAGCACCGCCGGAGTCGCCGTGGAGGAATGAACCCCGCCGCCGCTCGCCATGGCCGGATCCTCCATAAAATTAGGGTTAGGGTTCAGAGAATTTGGGGGAGAAGAGGCTGGGAGTAATTGGAGAGCTCTTCTCGAGCTGGAAGAAGAATGAGGAAGCAGTGAGAGAGAGAGAATTTAACTTTAAATAGAGTTTTAATGAAAAATGCAATTTTACCAAAAAACACTCCAACAAATACTTTATTGCAACTACACCCAAAAGTTGTTAGAAAGTTGTTAGTTTGTTAGAGACTTGGGGAAAAAGAAAAGAAAATGGAGGGAACACTAATTTTAGGCAATTTCTATGGGCACCACAAGATTTACTTGGGGCTATCCCAAAATTTTTAGGAAAAATTACAAGTTTGCCATCAAAAAATTTTGCTTAGGGCACCACACCAATCAGTCCTAGGACTGCCAGCAGGTTGGCAGTCCTAACATATGTTAGGACTGCCACCCTGCTGGCAGTCCTAACATATGTTAGGACTGTCAGCGGGTTGACAGTCCTAACATATGTCAGGACTGCCAACTTAGTGGCAGTCCTAGGACTGCCAGCAAGTTGGCAGTCCTTGGAGATGCTGCTGGAGGCGGAGGCTGGAGGAGGAGGAGGAGGAGGCGGAGGAGGGGAGGAGGAGAGCTCTCCAATGGAGATTTCGGAGGCGACGTCTAGCAAGAGGAGGCGGAGGAGAGGAGGGAGGCGGCGGGGAGGGGGTGGATGGGGACGGTGAGGGACTGGAGGAGGCGGAGGAGAGGAGGGAGGCGGCGGCTGGAGGCGGAGGCTGGAGGCGGAGGAGAGGAGGGAGGCGGCGGCTGGAGGTGGAGAGGAGGAAGGAGCGGCGGCTGGAGGAAGGAGAAGGAAAAAGGAGAAAAAATCCTAAGTTTGGGATAGCCCCAAGCAATTTTCGGACGTCCCCAGTAAAAGTTCCTCAAACCTGATGTCCCCTAGTAAAATGATGTCCCCAGTAATTTACGTGGTGCCCTTAGAATTTGCCTAATTTTACTGTTCCACTCAAGTGAGAAAAGAATTTGAAATTCAAATGTCTTATCAGGTCATTACAAATGAGAAAATTAAATTAAAATAAATAAATCCTTAAATATTTATAATTAACATTTTCCTCCTTGTGAAAAATTTTAAGATGCTATTTAAAATTACAAAAACGATTTTAAAGATTTAATATCTAAAATACCATAATACTAGAGAATATATTAACTTTATTAATCTAAAAGTATAATTAATCAAATAAACTAAAATAATATTTCAAAAATTTTAAATTACCATAATTCATAAAGTCGGGAAAGTGGGGTTACACCCTCAACGAGCAATGGATGATTATAGTCATCGTATCAGGACCATGCAAGTAATACGGTGGTAATGTTGGCATAAATCTAAATCAAATAACAAGATATATACATGTCTATGTGTGTGTTGCATTAAACACAAATATATTTTCCATTTTAGCTGGAGCAATGGGAAGCCGCTTCCCAGGACGCCTCAGCTGATATGTCAGCGGAGCAGACCTGTCGCCATGGGAATCTCGTATACTCGTTGTTGGCGTTAGTGCATCACAACCACCGTTGGATTTGATGGGAGGCCTTGAGTTCCAGGAGGCGGTGACTTGGTCACAGCTTGATCAAGAAGCAGAACGAGGGGACGTGGGAATATCCTCACAGCGAACGAGGGGGTCGTGGGAATATCCTTCGCAATCGAACATTGCCGTCGTCAAAAACATCGGTGAATTTGATTGAAGGTCTTTTCGAGGATACATGCAGGACAATATTTGACACACTGCCACCGCCTTAAACCCGACCACTACAGAAGAGGCGACGATGACTATCAGCCATTGCCATGGAAGACACCGGAGCAAACAGCGTCTAGGCGAGTAGATTGGGTCTTAGGCCAGTCGATCGTAGACACTATAATATGATGCATAGAGGTGATTATGACTTTGTTGTAGTTTGTGTAAAAACTATTTACGTTCTAATGTTAATGTTATAGTTATAATCTTATATTTAGTGCTCTAACCTAACCCTAACACTAACACTAATCCTAACCCACCCTAACCCTAACCCTAACACTAATCCTAACCCTAACCCTAACAATAAGACTAATTCTAACCCTAATCCTAACCCTAACCTTAACCCAAATTTGGTGGTCCAATGCCCTGGCAGTTGTTGTAATGAATATCTCTTGTCCCCAGCTTCCTTGTCAGAAAACGATTTTTTTGGGTCTGCCGGCTCAGCGTCCGCTGTTTGGTACTCAAATTTCACCTCTTACCAATTCAGCTTCCGGAGTATATGGAGATGGAATCCCTTGCATACATGGCGCATATACACTTTTAAGCTTTTCAACAGAAAATTGTTCAGGATAATAGCTTTCTACTTGCAAGTTACTAGATTGACAAAAAAATAAGCATGTACACATGGTAAAAGTGTATGTTGCCAGCGATAACATGTACACATTCTATTTTCTAAATCTATGATATATCGTCTACTACTTTCTGTAGTAAAGCGTAATACTCTAGAGGGAGGTGAATAGAGTTGGCAGCGAAATAATGCTAATTAAAAAATGTTAGCAGCACAATCACAGAATATTAATCACAACTAAAATAATGTAAAGGTAAAGTTAAGAGAGCAAACGCAAAGACAGCGATGTATACTGGTATCCCTCTGTTGAGGACTAATCCAGTCGGTAGAACTCTTGCTACCAGTTGAATCCACTATTGGAAAAATCGCAAGTTTTCTTACGAAGTCCTTGCAACTTCTACAACGCGAGCTTTGATACGAAGAACTCGTCCAACTTCAAATGTGAAGAGGTATTCTTCAATCAAGCCTTCTGATTACAATCTCTCAGAAACTTCTAGACCGCACCGTACTGGCAAATCGACTAGAGGATTGTAACTGGCTTGGGATCTGAAATTGAAAGCTCTAGAAAACTCTTTGGAAGACTGAAAGCTTTAGATAGAAAGAAGATTGAAAGTGAATGAGTGAGTTAAAATGATCGAAATCCTTCTCTATTTATAGGAGTTCCAAAGACAGACTTCTGACAGAATTCGGGCAGAATTCGGGCAGAACTCTATGAGCAAATCTCGATCAAATTCGCAACTGCAGGAGGACCAAGTAACAAGGATTCAAAATCACAACGGCCACCAACCGAACTCTGGCCGAACTCTGGCCGAACTCGGCCCGAGTTCTGTCAGGGTTTAGTTAGGGTTTTAAAAAGCTTTTGGTAATTTTTGAAAACCTTTTTGAAAATCTTTTTGTAAACCTTTTTGAGAGGTCATTTTAAAAACATTTTGAACTCATTTAAGGGTAGCCTATTTGCCAGTACGACTCGGTGTACAACGTATTCCTAGACTCAAATAAAATGAAAAATATATTGCATAAGGAATTACAGACTCGAACAGGCAAACAGATCTTCGATCTTGAATTCAGTAGATAGCCATTCTTGATCATGTCCAAGAGTCCGAGATGTCCCGACTAGCTTCGTATATCCAGACAGAGTTTGATCAATTATTAAAATCAGGTTGACCATATGACCAATGGGCCAACAATCTCCCCCATTTTGATAATTGACAAACTATGAATGATATAACATTAAGCTTGTTCAAAATATCAAAAAGTAGAATTGTTCATATCCTGTATTATCTCAAAAAAAATGTTAGATCTTTAATTTTCTCCCCCTTTGTCACTTAGCAAAATAATTGCAAAAGAGAAGGCTCCCCCGCAATCAATGCATAAGTAACAAATAGTGAGAAAACACATAAAAGAAATAAGGCATAAAAGTAGAGAAATATCACAGGCATGTATTGTCTTAGAACAGAAAAGCATAGTATCATAGGCAAGTTATTTCACAGGCAGTTTTAATGAAAGAAGCAATATAAAGAGATAGTGCTATCATAAACTGAAATTGAAACATAGTGCTAAAATAAACTGGAATGCCATAAACTACGCATAATCATATCCATGAAAAAAATAACAGAGTACTGAAGCAAACTAAAAAGTGCTGATAATAATCAAAAAGTACTGATAATAACTTGGAATGTCGGAGCATTTCCAAGTGTACAATAAAATATCACTCAAAATCATATAGTCACATCTCCTCATCATCATCCTCATCATCATCATCAGCTCGACCAGCATGTCCTGAAGGACCAGCTCCAGAGGTACCAGCGCCAGAAGGATGAGGAGGGCGCCATCATAGAACTCACCAACAAAGTCACGAGGTGGAGCACGGTCAGGACGGTACCAATCATAGGCGTTACCGGGCTGGAAGTAGGCATGAACAACCTCATCCTCACAGCGGTAACCAGAGAAAGCTGGATCTCTAGGGATGGAACCGGCTGAATGATCAGTCTGGGCGAAACGTAGATCAGCTAAAGAGTTTGCCATCGCCTGATAACGGGTGACATCGCGAAACTCACGCTCGCGAGCCATGTCCGTCATCGAGACGTACAAAGCAGATAAATGCTGATGTATGCCCTCAAATATCATGACATACTGATGAGGTGGTGGAGGAGGTACAGTAGGAGGAGCAGGAGGTGGAGCTGAAGCAGTCATGCTACGACGAGATAACTGAAGAAACTTGGGCTCAGGGTCCTGAGTACAAGTCGACAGATCGATATCGAAGCGCTGAAAGATGCGTGGAAGAATCATCGCGTAAGAGAGATTTCTATCTCTTGCACGACAATGACCCATCATCTGAATCATGGTCTTAGGGGCAGAAAATGGAATCCCCTTAAGAATGTGATACATGGCGGACAGTTCAAGAGAAGTCACATCATCCTTGGAAGTGGGATTTTGGAAGGATAGTAGAATAGATGATGCGATGTAATTTATAGTTAAACAAGTTCAAGTTATTAGCCTTGAACTTTCCAGAGCGTACTCTATCAGGTGCACAGAGTTCCGCTTTGAAACTTGCGAGTGTCGTGCCTTCGGGGAAATCAAATTCAGTGATGTCAACTAGCGGTTCACCTTCGTTAGGGATACCAAGGATCTCCGCTAAGAGGTCATCATCGAAATAGATATCAATACCTCCAACACGAGTGCTCACATCAAAAGTGTTTAATATGAGATTGCAATAAAATAATCTAATGGCATTAGTTGCTATAGGGAACAGAGTTTAACAAAAAGATGTAACCCTAATGCCTCAAAGAAATGGCGGTGGTCAGTAAATACAGTCCATTTGACTGGAGCGCCTGTGCATATGGATCTCATGGAGAAGTCTCCATACCACAGTAGGGCTTGGTCTAGGGTTTGGAAGAAAAATCCGTCGAACGCGCCGTCGCTCGTTTTGACCGGCGAGAAGAGGGAATCCGTATGCGGATGCGAAGATGACCCTTCCTCACTGGGGGTCGTCTTCTTCCTCTTTGAAGGATTGAATTTTGGTGCCATTTGTGCAAATTGAAGTAAAAATGCACTAATTGAAAAGTGGAGAAGGATGTGGTTATACCTCCCGAAATCAAAGTATGTCGAAGAGAATGACGAACACCGCACGAATCCAAATTTTGGAATGATTTCACCACTTGGATTGGAAGATAGAAGATGGTGAAGAACTAGGGTTTGGTGCTCCTTCGCGGCTGCTGCTGCTGTTTAGATGTAGTTTGGAAGCAATGAAGAAGAAAGGCTCTCGGGCTCTGGCTATATAACCTGAAACCCTCAACCGAACTCGGGCCGAATTCGGTCAGAGCTCTGGCCGAATTTGCCTAGGATTCTTTATAGTTGATTTTTGCCATTCTTTTTCATTGTCTCATTTCAAATATTAGTTATTCTAGCCTTCAATTAACATAATTAATATTATTTTATGAATTAAATGTCGTTACACAGCGACTGTCTCAGATTAGCTGTAGGAGTACTGTCCCAGCTGGCGGAGGTTCACCAGGGAACTCTTAAGTACCGCTTCGCTTCAACCGTAGTTGTGGTGACAGACAGACTCTTTATTGGCTTGTCTCTAACACAGTTTTTGCGTATTGAGATATAATTATAAAACAAAATTAATTAATATTATTGACGTCCAAAATTCCTAATTCTCGACGTAAATAATTGAAACGATCTTCCGCTAGAGGTTTAGTGAAGATGTCAGCTAGTTGATTTTCAGTATCTATGTACACAAGGTCTATATCTCCATTTTGATGATAATCTCTAAGAAAATGATGTCGAATCTCAATATGTTTAGTACGAGAGTGACATACTGGATTCTTAGTCAAATTAATAGTGCTCGTGTTATCACAGAAAATGGGAATATGTGTGTAAAATAAATCATAGTCTTCTAGGGTTTGTTTCATCCACAAATCTGAGCACAACAACGTCTTGCGGCGATGTACTCAGCCTCTGTTGTTGATAGGGCTACAGAATTTTGCTTTTTACTAAACCATGAGACTAAAGCCTTGCCTAAGAAATGACATGTGCCACTGGTACTTTTTCTATCAACCTTGCATCCGGCAAAATCTGCATCCGAATAACCAGTAAGGTCAAAGGACTTAGTTTTGGGATACCACAAGCCAACAGAAGAAGTGCCCTTAAGGTATCGAAAGATACGCTTAACTGCGGACAGATGTGATTCCTTTGGGTTAGCTTGAAAACGTGCACACAGGCAAACACTAAACATTATATCTGGACGACTAGCAGTTAAATAAAGTAAACTACCAATCATACCTCGATACTCACGTGTGTCGACTGGCTTGCCTTGTTCATCTGAATCAAGCTCTGTTGAAGTTGCCATTGGAGTGCCAATAGGTTTGACATTGTCCAGATCGAACTTCTTTAGCAAATCTTTTGTGTACTTGGCTTGATTTATGAATGTTCCATTGTTAGTTTGTTTGATTTGCAATCCGAGAAAGAATTTCAGCTCTCCCATCATGCTCATCTCAAACTCATTCTACATACACTTAGAAAATTCTTGACAGAGAGATTCATCAGTGGATCCAAATATAATATCATCAACATAGATTTGAATTAAAAGAAGTTTGCCATTAAAAGACTTAATAAACAGTGTAGTGTCAACCTTGCCTTTTGAAAAGCCGTTGTCAAGTAGAAAAGAGCTTAGACGATCATACCAAGCACGAGGGGCTTGTTTTAAAAACCGTATAAGGCTTTCTTCAACTTGAAAACATGATCAGGGTTTTTGAAATCCGTGAAACCTGGAGGTTGTGCTACAAAAACTTCTTCTTTTATAAAACTATTTAAAAAAGCGCTCTTGACATCCATTTAAAATAGTTTGAAATCATGAAAACATGCAAATGCACATAACATGCGAATGGATTCTAATCTCGCAACTGGGGCATAAGTCTCATCGTAGTCGATACCTTCTTCTTGATTGTATCCTTGAGCTACAAGTCGAGCCTTATTACGAGTCACTAAACCATCCTCATTTAGTTTATTTTGGAATACCCAACGGGTGCGAATGACCGGATGATCAATAGGCCTGGGAACAAGTTCCCAAACTTGATTCGGTTCAAATTGGTTTAATTTCTCTTGCATAGCATCTATCAAAAAGTTATCACTACATGCTTTATCAATGGATTTGGGTTCTAGCTGTGAAATAAAAGCAACACTAAAAACAATATCTCTACTGGATGTACGAGTACTTACACATTTGGTAATATCACCAATTACCAAATCCTTTGGATGATCAGCTGTAAATTTTAACCTTTTCGGTAGACTCTGAAGGTAGCTGGTTCCTGGATCTTCTCTAGGAGGTTCAGCTAGTGCAGAGCTTGGTTGAGAATCAGCTGATGTTGAGCTTGATGCAGGCAGATCTTCATCATTGTCATCGAGAGTCATTTGATTCATTTCATCAAAGGTGACGTTGATTGATTCTTCGATGATCATTGTTCGTTTGTTGAAGACTCTGTATCCTTTGTTCTTGGCCGTATAACCTAAAAATATACCTTCATCGGCCTTTTCGTCAAACTTTCCCAAGTTGTCTTTTGTATTAAGAATAAAGCATTTACAACCAAATATTCTAAAGTAAGAAACTGAAAGAATTCTATCAAACCATAACTCAAATGGAGTCATCTTCGATTTGGGTCGAATTAGAACTCTATTGAGAACAAAGCAAGCTGTATTGACAGCTTCAGCCCAGAAATATTTGGATAGACTAAACTGGTTTAACACCACTCTGGCCATTTCGGATAGAGTTCTGTTCTTACGTTCCACAACTCCATTTTGTTGTGGAGTCCTAGGGCAGGAGAACTCGTGTACAAAACCGTGTGTGTCACAAAAATGCTCGAACTCTGCATTCTTGAATTTGCCACCATGATCGCTTCTAATACGAGTGATCATGTAACCTTTTTCATTATGTACTTTCTTGCAAAAGGTGACAAATTTGGATAATGCATCATTCTTGCGTGTCAAGAAGTATACCCACGTGTATCTAGAGAAATCATCTACAATTACAAAAGCATAAAGTTTACCTCCGAGGCTAGCAACTCTGCTAGGACCAAATAAGTCCATATGAAGCAATTGTAGAGGTCTAGTAGTACATACTGCGTTTACTGACTTGAATGTGGATCTGGTAGCTTTGTTCCTTTCACATTGGTTGTATACCGAATCCTTCTTGAATGTTATGTCCGGTAAACCGCGTACTAGCTTCTTTGTGGATAATCTTGAGATTGTATCCATATTTGTATGACCGAGTCTCATATGCCACAGATGACTCTCATCACTCTTGGCCATTAAGCATCTACCTGAAATGTTAGTTTCTTCCAACAAATAGAAAACATAAATGTTGTCTTCCCTGATACCTTCAAAGATAGTACTACCAGTTGAGCTATCAACTATAGTACATTTGTCTTTGCCAAAGTTGATGCCATAACCATGATCAGCCAAATGACTTATGCTGAGTAGATTATGTTTCAACTCGGTAACCAGACAGACATCTTTAATCACAGGATAGGGAGACTTACCAACATCACCGATACCAATGATATACCCTTTCAAGTTATTACCGAAGGAAACATAACCTTCCTTCTTCTTCTTCGACAGTGTTGCAAATAATGTAGCGTCACCGGTCATATGCCGTGAACAACCGCTGTCGAGGATCCATTTGCTTTTAGCATGTGAAGGGTGTTCCACCTACAAAACAGTTTGCAGATGAAACTTTTGGTACCCATTTCTTGTAGGGTCCTGAATTGTTAGCTTTTGGTATCCATGCATAAATGTTTAAATCAACAAGCTTTCTCATTCTACATGCAGATGAAATATGGCCAATGAGGCCACAATAATGACATTGTGCATGTCGAGTGTTGAAAGCTGAGTGGTGCATGATTGGTAGGTTTAGGTTTTCTAGTATAGAAGAATGCATGCCTATAATCCTGTTTGGGCTTAACCTTTTGGGGTAAAGGTTTGATAGGGTTAGGTCTGACAGTGTTTGGCTTGGGAATGTTCCGATTTTTCGGTAAGTGACACGTGTTAGGATAGGAAGCAGCAAGCTCAGGCTGTTTTTCTAACCTAATTTCCAATCTTTTGGAAGTGTCATACAGCTTAGTATAATCAGAAGTAAGTGTTTCTATTCTGATTTGTGCACATCGAAGACTTTTCTTCTCTATAGAAAGTTCTTCTTTGAGTTGGTCAATAATTTTGTCTTTCTCTTCAGATGACTTGGTAGTCTCGTGTAATAAGAGCTTTATAGAAGAAAGCTCACCAGACTCACTAACATTATTTCTAACCTCAGCTAGTAGGTCGGTAAGTCTACCTATTTCACCTTTGTACTCTTTGAGTACCTTCTTAGAGGTTTGATACTTGCTACGCAGTTTCCTGTAATCAGTCATCAGTTCACTGAAGGCATCTCCTAATTGCTCAAAGGTGAAGTCATCATAAGTATCAACTACAGGTTCAGTAGGTACCTGATTGGATGCCATAAAGCACACGTTTGCAGCGTCTTCTGATTGTTCGTCTTCTGAGTCGCTGGCTTCACTTTTATGCCATATGCTGGTGTTGGCATACTTCCGTGATGTTGATCTTTTCAGGTTTCCTTTTTTATACCTATTGCTCTTCTTGCTTGATGAAGAGTTTGTAGGACAATCCTTCTTCATGTGTCCCTTCTTCTTGCAGCCATAGCAGACAGCATCATCTTGATACCAGTTGTTGCTGTTGTTTTCTTTGGCCTCTTCTCATGTCTCATGAATCTCTTGAATTTCTTTGCCAGGAGTGCTTGATCTTCAGCATCAGATTCACTGCTGTCTGAGTCACCTTCAGCAGCTTTTCTGTGCTGAGCCTTGAAAGCGATCGTCTTCTCCTTTGGTGCAGGCTCTTCAAAATCTTGTAGCTCCAGTTCATGAGTGAGTAGCTTACCCATGAGTACTTCGAGGGACATAGTTGTGAGATCGTTCCCTTCAATGATTGCAGTAGCCTTTGGAATCCAGTTCTTGGTGAGAGCTCGCAGGAGTTTGCGAATCTTTTCATGGTTACTGTAATCTTTGCCTAGAGAGGACAAAGGATTTACAATATCCAAGAACCTCTCGAACATCTGAGTAACTGTTTCATTGGGCTTCATCTTGAACACCTCATACTCTTGAGTAAGTCTGCTGACCTTTGATTCTTTGACTTGAGTCGTGCCTTCATGTGTGACTTCAAGTAGCTTCCACACTTCATTAGCCATTATGCAGATAGACACCCTGTTAAATTCAGTTCTGTCTAAAGTACAAAAAAGAGCATTAATGGCACGTGCGTCGAGACTGGCCCTTTTCTTTTCTTCCTCTGTATATCTGCTATGGGGTTTTTCAACTAAAACTCCATCAACATTTATACGAGGTGGCTTTTGATAGCCATCAAGAACAATGGACCATAAATCAAAGTCAAGTGATTTCAAGAAGAAACTCATCCGTGTTTTCCAATAGGTATAGTTCGTACCATCAAACAGTGGGAGTCTGTTGTGGCCTGGCCTTCACTTGTGAATTTCACAGTTGCCATGTGTTGTGCTGTGATCTATATAACAGTTAATTAAAAATGAATAAATAATTACACTGTTACATTGCTTTACCTGTAACACCCGCTCTGATACCAATTGTAGGAACGAAATAGTAAAGCGTAATACTCTAGAGGGGGGTAATAGAGTTGGCAGCGGAATAATGCTAATTAAAAAATGTTAGCAGCACAATCACAGAATATTAATCACAACTAAATAATGTAAAGGCAAAGTTAAGAGAGCAAACGCAAAGACAGCGATGTATACTGGTATCCCTCTGTTGAGGACTAATCCAGTCGGTAGAACTCTTGCTACCAGTTGAATCCACTATTGGAAAAACCGCAAGTTTTCTTACGAAGTCTTTGCAACTTCAACAACGCGAGCTTTGATACGAAGAACTCGTCCAACTTCAAATATGAAGAGGTATTCTTCAATCAAGCCTTCTGATTACAATCTTTCAGAAACTTCTAGACCGCACCGCACTGGCAAATCGACAAGAGGATTGTAACTGGCTTGGGATCTGAAATTGAAAGCTCTAGAAAACTCTTTGGAAGACTGAAAGCTTTAGATAGAGAGAAGATTGAAAGTGAATGAGTGAGTTGAAATGATCGAAATCTTTCTCTATTTAGGAGTTCCAAAGACAAACTTCTTACAGAATTCGGGCAGAATTCGGGCAGAACTCTATGAGCAAATCTCGGTCAAATTCGCAACTGCAGGAGGACCAAGTAACAAGGATTCAAAATCACAACGGCCACCAACCGAACTCTGGCCGAACTCTGGCCGAACTCGGCCGAGTTCTGTCAGGGTTTAGTTAGGGTTTTAAAAAGCTTTTTGGTGATTTTTGAAAACCTTTTTGAAAATTTTTTTGTAAACCTTTTTGAGAGGTCATTTTAAAAATATTTTGAACTCATTTAAGGGTAGCCTATTTGCCAGTACGACTCGATGTACAACATATTCCTAGACTCAAATAAAATGAAAAATACGTTGCATAAGGAATTACAGACTCGAACAGGCAAACAGATCTTTGGTCTTGAATTCAGTAGATAGCCATTCTTGATCATGTCCAAGAGTCCGAGATGTCCCGACTAGCTTCGTATATCCAGACAGAGTTTGATCAATTATTAAAATCAGATTGACCATATGACCAATGGGCCAACACTTTCATGATCATATATTTCAAATTTAAATGCATTAATATACAGCATTTGAAAATGATGTATCTCTCTTTTGATACGTGCCATAATCTTGAGCATCCTAGGACAATAGTGCGTATCCAGGTTTTCAGCAATTTGTCTATATTTTTCATGCATAGTTATGATTTTAGCTCTAATGCCATCAAGCAACGTGGTGATTGGTTTATCACGCAAATTATTAGTCTAATCATTAAAACTCTCTGCAATGTTAGATGTATTAATATCTAGTCTAGGACATGGTGCATAAACAGTAATCCAATGTGAAAAGTTACGATTTTCATCGTTTGTCCCAACAATCCAATTAAAAATATTAATATCAGTAGATTTAATCTTTTCAAACCATTTCGTCGCATCAACATCATTATAAGAGCGGGCAAGTTTATCTAACCATACTTGATATTGTCGTGTACTAGTACATTGACTTCTCATATTCTATTTAAAATGTTGAATGCAAAAAAAATGTGGAGAGCTAGAAAAGATATCATGTATTTCACGAATTAAATCTTTTTGCTTGTCCGATATAAATGAGATAGCATCCCACCGATCAAAATAAGTTTCAAATGAAGATTTTAAACATTCTAAAAACCATGTCCAGAATTCAGTATTCTCATTTTCAGCAATACAATAAGCAATTGGATATAATTGATAGTTAGGATCATGAGCACATGCTACAAATAAATTACCTTGAAATCTAGATGTAAGAAAAGTTACATCAACACTAATAACCGGTAAGCAACCTTGCAAAAAACCGTCTATGCATGCCTTCCAACAAATAAATATTCTTTGAAAAATATTATTTTATACGGTTTTTAAAAAAACTTCGTTCCAGAATTTGTTTCCATAATATTAAAATCGTATTTTTTAATACCGTATGCATCAATATAACTACCATTAATTTTGAATAATGCAAGTTCTTTTGCTCTCCAAGCTTTTGAATACGTAACGCAAACTCGAAATTCTCTGAGAATATCTTTTACAATATTACAAGCGCTATAAGAATTATTGTCTCTAATTTTACCTATTATTTTTTCACAAATTCATGCAGCAGTAGCTTGTCGATGATGTCCTTGCGATAACATACCTGTACAAGAATGTTGTGATACAAATGTCCCAATCAAAAAAGTGTCGCTTTAATCAACTGCTTTAGCGTATACTCTTCAAGAACAATATGGAGATTTGCATTTGTATACAATTCTTGTCGAATTGTGTTATGGCTACTTCTAACACTAAAATTATGACGAATTGCAAGATCTCGAACAAAATTTCTAAATTCATAAGAGGAAGAAAACTCTCTATACAAAATAATTAAGGAGTACTACCTTGTGAAGGATCATCGTCTTTTTGTAAATAATAGTCTAAATCTTCTACTAGGTCGACACTATCATCACTATTTTTATTGTCAACATTTATTTGGTTCGAAGTACTAATTCCAGAAAGTAAATTTTGGATATTAAAAAATGTGCACTAGTATGAGTAATATTTGTGCTAATATTTGTCAATGCTGCGGTAATATAAATTTTTAAACAAGATGCATCTAAATTATTTTGAATAATAAATCTTCAAGATTCTTCACTATCTATTACTAAATAGTATCGGTAAAAAAAAAACTCATTACGAAAGAATAGTTAATAGAATAACGTTCTATAATTATATTTCTTATATTTTCAAATGAAATACTTTGATAAGTAGAGATAAGATTAGTTGTGCCTCCTTCGTACGATAATCCGTTTAGAGCACCTCCGTGATAGCAGATCAATGTCAATGTTTGATCCAAGAATTTTTTTGGATATATCAATAATTCAAAAAAGAGGCTATAAAATTTTACTACTGTTGCTCAAGATGGAAGTAGCTTGCAAAGTATCTCGTCGAGACTCAAGTTGGAGGTAGGCTAAAAAGTATGTCGTCGTTGCTCAGATTGGAAGTAGGCTGCTGTTGTTAGGGGGATAAAATTTGGCACATGAAATTTGAGTGACGAAATTTGGAAGATGAGTGAAGTGGTGGGTTTAAATCTATATATAGGTCTAAAAAACTAGTCGTTGGTATCCAACCGTTCAAAAAATAGCCATTAAAGTTTTTAAATTTAAATATAAAATCGGACTTTTGTAGTCCGCCCATGATGTCATTAAACGGACTTCAAAAGTCCGGCTGTTCTTAATCCGGCTCCCCCTCTTAATGAGAATCCGTAAACTCCTTAAATCGGGTGACATCAGCAATCGGACTTTTAAAGTCCGGTTGGGGGCTTTTCTTGCAATTTTAACAAACCTAATGCTATTGTTGGAATTCAGCTAAACTATGATGCTTTATATGAAATTTTCTGCTCTTTTATTCCCACATATCATAACAAATTATAATTAATTTGTATAAATTTTAATTAAAATATAAATATATAAAAAATCTTAATTTAAAATTAAAGTATATTTTGATAATAGTAGAAAGAGGAAAATTTATTTTTTTGCACATTCTTCTACTAGTTTACTATTATAATGCTGCATAGGAATGACTAAAAAAAATGAGAGGTTGTATCTATATCCTCCACTAATTAATAAAAAAAATAAAAATTAACTATCGCATATTTATTTCTCAAGTAATTATGAAAAAATCTAAATTCTTTTTAACTACCGCAAGAATAAATTATTCAATAGATTCAATATTAATTAAGTACAAATATTATCTAGCAAAACACATATCTAAAATTATAAAAATATATCGTGTAAGGACGTCAACGTGACTAGTTGGTAAATAATTTGTTCTGATGGAAGATATTTTGTCCTCCCCGGACCTCAAATCTGAGCAAGCTTAAGGGTCTGCTTGGTAATGGTGTTTTCACCGGTTTTGGGGTATTTTTGAACCGACCGTTTATGAAAACCCTGCTTGTTAATTTTTTGAGGCACTGGTTTTCGTCGGCTCAAAAACCCCCCAAAACCGGTGTGTATTTTGGGTGGCTTATAAACACCCCAAATCGGCGGGTTTTGAGCGGTTTATTTTTTTATTCCATTTATATCCTCACAAAAATAGATATAATTATAACTACCGATACCCTTTCCTATTTAATTTATTCGTGTAAAAAACTTTCAGAACCGCTCGTTAGTGAATTACCAAGCATGGATTGGACTGGTTTAAAAGCCGCTACTTAAAAACCATCCAAAACCAGACCCCTCATAACCGCTCATAAGGTACTCTAAAAACACCTCATAACCGCTACCCCGATAATTGCCAAGCAGACCCTAAGGGTCTGTTTGAATATGTTTTTTGAAAATTTATTGTGAAAACAGTTTTCTGGAAGTAAATTATAAAGTTATTTTCTGAGTATAAAATTTTGGCTTTGCGTTTGGTTACTTTTTTAGAAAATAGTTTTAAAAAACAAAAATTGAAAATCTGTTTGGTGAAAATGGTTTTCTGAGTAAAATTTCTTATCCGACACCAATTCAATCACAACCGCATATTTGAAACCAACGGTTAGATTTACGTACCGCTGGTCGTCCGATACAAGCCGCAGCTGTACTTAAAACCCACCCGCCGCCTCCCCAGCAGTTAGGGTTCCTTTTGAGAAGACCTCCCTCCTCTCTCTCTCTCTCTGCCTCGACAAGTCCCTCCCTCTCTCTTCTTCTCTGCGAAAATGGTGAAAGGAAGGCAAGGCGAGCGCGTCAGGTCAGTAAGCCGACGACCTTCATTCTCTAAACCCTAACATTTTCCATCACTCACCCACATCTTCTTCTTTTTTCGTGTGCAGATTGTACGTCCGTGGCACGGTTCTCGGCTTCAAGAGGCAAGATCGAGCACGACTTATTTCATCCAGAGAAAGAGAATTATTGAAAGTTTTTTTTTTTTTTTTTTTGGTTCAGGTCGAAGTCGAACCAGTACGAGAACACGTCTCTGGTCCAGATCGAGGGGGTGAACACGAAGGAGGACGTGGCATGGTACGCCGGGAAGAAAGTGGCCTACGTCTACAAGGCCAAGGTGAAGAAGGACGGGTCCCACTACCGCTGCATCTGGGGCAAGGTCACCCGCCCCCACGGGAACAGTGGGGTCGTCAGGGCCAAGTTCAGGTCCAACCTCCCGCCCAAGTCCATGGTCAGTCGCCCACCCACCGACTCACTTGTGCTCTGCTCTCTTAACCATCAATCAAACGTCTTTTGGTTGCTTATTCGTGCTGTCTATCTGCAGGGAGCCAAAGTCAGGGTTTTCATGTACCCAAGCAACATTTAATTAATGCTAGGTGAGATCTCTCGTTGCCAGCATCTTACATTGTCGCCAACCTAGAGTTATGATGTGGATTTATTTTCGATGC
>JANAVB010021803.1:0-160980 GCA_029216955.1 Iris pallida | reverse complement strand
CGTAGTTCAAATTATTGGCTTTATTGAGATACTATTATATCTCTTCACCAGAGATTACATCGAGATCGATAGGGTCTGTATCTGATTGGTTATTCATGTACTCTTCCAGTACATCATCAACATTGAAATTGGATAAGTCAACCACAAGCGATTGATTAGAATTGGTCCTTCCATTAAGATCAAATCCACTAAGGTCTATAACGAGATGCTCCTTAGTATGATTGTGATTGTTTTCACTATATTCTTTGAGGTAATAATCAAAGGACATTATTCTTCAGCCGCATTAGCCTCAACTTTATTATCTACATTATTATTGTTTCTTCTTCTGGATACTGCTATTTATATAATACTAAATTCGAGAAGTAAATTTTAATAAATTTGAATGGGTCAACATCAGCAAACTTCGTTCTGACCACCCCTTCATTGTCTACATACTCAAAGCATTGATGGAGAGTGGATGGCATATATGATTTTCATGTATCCATGGGTCCAAGCAAGAAATTATAGGATACGTCGACATCGATCACATAACAAGTGACCTCTGTGCAAGGATCACCTATTTGGCACATGACGCAAATCTTCCCCAACAGATTGTCATGCCCCGATTTCGAAGAACCGATAATCGTCCCCCGGTTGTGATGTCGTACGAGCCTAAGTTGCGCTCTGTCACTCCCGTTTTTCGTTATACGTATTTTCAGTGTACGTATATGGATTTCTGACATTTGTCAGGTGACCCATGCTTTGACTTGTCTTGCTTAACCTTGTCTTGGTTTAATCTTGACTTGGTTTGGTTCACTTTCGCCTTGGCATGGCTTGGTTTGGTTTGAGTTGGTTCATCATGAGTGAGCTTTGTATTTAAACCAACTCCTCTCTCTCTTTCTCCTCCATTGTTACCATTTACTTCTTCATCTTCTTCTTCATTTACTCCTCCACCAACCCTAGGCAAGTGCAACTTGCTTCATGATGGATCTCAAATTTTATTGTTCTATTGTCTTCCTTGCTTGACTCTAATCCTCTTTAGAACTTGGAGTTTTTGGTTTTGATGTTTACAATTTTCTAGATCTAAATTTGTAGTTTTCTTGATTTTTTTTGGTTTTGATCTCTTAAACTTTGTTATTTTTGAAATCTAAGGGTTCCATGTTGTGGGGAATTTTATTCTACCCAATTTTGGCTTTTGAGCCGCTTGATTTCGACTTATTTTGAAGAAGTTATGGCATTTTTTGTGTTCATGGGTTCCCGCACATCTTCGGTGCTGCTGGGAAGATGAACAGTGCCGTGCGCGCGATTCGTTTGTCGTGCGCCGTGCATTCATGTGCTGCGCGTTTCGCGATCGTGCGCTTGTGCAATTAGTTTGCCTCGCACCTGCGTGCCGTGCTCTCGCGCTCCGCGCATCGTACATCCGTGTGCTGCGCATTTTGTGGCTGCGAGCCTGCGCGATTCGTTTTCCGCATGCTAGCGCATCATGCTCTCGCACCCCATGTGCCATATCCACGTGCTGTGCGTTTCGCACTCCGCGTGTCTACACGATTTGCTTGTTGCGCACCTGCGCGCCGTGCTCTTGCGCTCCGCGCGCTGTGGCCAATTTGGTCCGCACGCACTGTGCGATTCATTTGCCGCGCGCCTGTGTGCCGTGCTCTCGCACTCTGTGTGCTGTGGCCAATTTGGTCCGCGCATGCTGCACATTTCCCGCCCCGCGCGCCTGTGCGGTTCATTTGCAGCGCGCCGTGGCCAGTTTTGTCCTGGCGCGCGCATGAATGATTATTTTTTGCATGTTTAAGTGTTTTGTAGCTAGAATCTTGTACAACTCAAAACATAAAATTTGTAGATCTTCGTCTTGGCTTCAAGAATATTCTTGTTTCACCTTAACTGGAGTTCATATGCGACTGATAGTTTCAATCATAATTCTTGATCCTCTTTGCATATTTTCTGTACTTGGCCTAAATTGCGACGACCCGACTTGATAATCTTGAGCTAGTAACTTGAACATGTACGTGATTAATATGAGTCCGTCTTGATAATCTTGATAGTGGTCCGTCGAGGCACACTCATGACAAGTACTCCTGGCAAGTGACAAGTAAACCTGACATGACATGTGTAATCTTGATCGCTGTTGCGGCAGCCAATCCTAACTTGCTAAGTAAAACTCTTGTCTTGACTCCGTGGTTGATTTTCCTGATTGTGCCTGTACAAGCTACATGTCCTGTCTTGCATCATGTTTAGGACATGGATTCCTAGTTACCACGGTCAGGAATTCATAATGAATCTGGCTAGGTTAACGACTAGATTGATCAAGTAGTTCATATAGAGAGATTTTTCAGTTATAGGCGATCCCGTTATCCCGACTATACTTGTGGACTTGTAGCCTACCGTCGAGTAGGGCGCATTTCCAGCACACTTCATGTGTTGCCCTCTAAGTCACCTAATAATTCTCTTAATTCTTGATAAACTCTTATAACATCGTCTGGATAACCTGGATAGTCTGCAGGGTGTGACTGCGGAAAAATCTCAACTTCATCTTGTTAGTAACTAGGCTTGTGATAACCCTATAGTTAGCTAATGATAGCAAGTCGTAGGACTTGATTGGCCGTGCCTGAATGATTATCTCACGATTAACATGGGAATTATATTCTACCTCTTGTTTTCTTAATGCAAGCTAGTATGTTCTTTAAAGCACGTCTTATGCCATTTAATTATGTTCATTTATCAGTTCTTTTATTCATTTTATGCTGGTTTTAGTTCCTAAGTGGAGCCTCCCTTGTGGCACTTACTCTTTCTGGGTTTTGACCCAGCTGGTTTTGTGTGGCCAAATTTCGGAGTAGAACCCGAGGATCTACCTGCATTCCAGCCAGATGGTGAACACTATAAGTAACCGTGGCAACGAGTGGGTTTTTTTTATTTTGCTCTCTCACTCTATTGTAAATTATTCTTTTGAGACGTTTAGCCTCCGAGCAAGTGTTAGCTCGTATTGGAAACTTTAATTTTTGTCTGCCTAAGGGCTGTTACATGATTGGCAAATCCTAGGGTTGATCATGTATGACTTAACTCGTGCTAGTCTTCGCCTTTCGTATGACTAGCTTCATGATCATCTGAATGTGTAATATTTGGGACACCTTATTTTGTATGTCTGATGATCTAACATCTTGTAACAATTATTTGCTTGCTTGAGATTGAGACACTAGGCTTGTTCTTGACTATAAGAGGCTGATGGATTGTAGATAAACCCTCATGCATCTAGACAGTCGTGTCCATATTATGAAGTGTGTTGTACTACAATGTACGTAGCTGGCTGTGTCTGTCCTTCGCTCTCCAGTATTTTGGTTCTGGGACGTGACACGCTCACATAAGACAGAATCATAAGGTTATTCGAAATACGACGATTAGAGAGTACGCAGAGAAATTGAACAACACATTGAAATGGAAAAAAAACTTTGCTTCATTAATATTGAACATTATTTATAGACTCTATTACCATAGGTGCCATACGGGCTTACAACTTGACTCAAAATACAAAATGACTCTGATGAGATAGTCGTTCCATACATTACATCTCCTTTTATACAACCAAAACACAAAACACCTGCTATTGTGGGGAGCCGAGACATCTTTCTTTTAGACTGAATGTGGAGTCTTAAAGGATTGAAACAAAGCCTTTGGAACACGGATGAGACTTCAAAATGACTAGCGTCGTCTTGAGTTAAGTGGCATACCCTTCTTGGTTCGGGGTACCTATGGAGAGCGAGGATCAGTACATTGCCGTGTACTGGTGAATGGCAATTTAAATACCATGCGCTCATTTGGATCAAGAAATTATGTGAAACATAATATAAATATTCAATAATCTTTCTAGCCATCCTAGTGAATTGCATGTAAGCATTTGATTTGCATAATAACACAAACTACGGTAGAACTTACCCATGACAGAGCGTGCCGTGCAATATGAGACTTACCATATTCTTCCATGTCAATTGTGTGCAATTGCATATGTGAGTCACTAACACCACAAGCCATCCAGGACTATAGCTTTGTTAGACGAAACCCTTTCAACGCAAGTAGCGAACTGTCACGAGCCGCACCCTAGAGTAAGGGCACGAGACGTGGGTACGTCCAGCCTACGCTGTAGTGTCCCATCCCGCAAAGTCAATCGGAGTAATCGAAACGCCGACGGCGTTCGGCCTTAGCCTTGCAGCGGCTTGCTCGGAGACATCGCTCAGGTGGGGTAGTTTCGGTGAACTCTCCTCATCTTTGCCTTCACATAATAAATCATGTTTTCAACTTGCACAAGTTAGGCTTGATAATAAAAGCTACGCATCCACATAGCTAAGGGAATAATCCCGACGGTTTAAAATGAGTTAGAACATGGAAAACGTCCCACGGTCGGCTTAGAGTTGGTGCACGGCGTGCTTTTAAAATGACACTCGGTCCTTCGTCCCGTGGCTTGGGAGAAGGAAAGTTGGTCTTCGGTGCAAAAGCTGAGAGTTAGCCTAAGTCATAGGCGTCGCCCGCACAAATGCTTGCTAAAGCATGCACGATCCTGTCCCGCAAGGCTTGGCATAGCCTTTGCTCGTCCCTTGGGTTAAGTTGTAGGCTTGAGTGAGTTAGGCATAGTTATGCCGGTCGACCTAAGTTATTCTACGTGCTGTCCCGCTCATTCTGCGGTTGTCAAGATAAATAGTCCCACGACCCCAAGGCCCGTCACATAAAGTATGATTGGGGCGACAACGTTGCGTCGAACACGAGTCAGTTTAGAGGCACGAGCCAAGGTTGGTTCAGTGGAAAGTTAGCCACGGTCGGTCGATACTTATGGAAACACGTTATGTTCAAGTTAAGTTGGAAGGCTATGCAGTAGCCGTTCCCTGAGTTCAAAGAATGTTAAGTCTAAGCGATGGGTAGTCGCCGAGGCAACCCTGGTTAGGGGCTCTGCAAAGGAAGTACAAAAAGTGGAAAGAGTAAAACAACCAAGTAAATGAATTGATCACATAACAAGCCCCAACGGTATCCTAAAATACACCATGTAAACCCTTATGAACTTGGACAACTTGTCGACAAGGGGTGGTTTCTTCGAGCGGCACCCCGGGGCCACGGGACCGACTCGGCCTAGGAAGAAACTGGTTGTAGCCGAGCTGGGTAATAGGCAACGCTGGTAAGGCGATCGGTAAGGCGGGGACTTTCATCGGGGCTCGCTACCTGCGTTGAAAGGGTCCCGTACTGCCAGGCTACGTCCAAGGCGGCTGGTTAGGCCAATCCCATAACAAACACTTAATATAAATTATTAACAACTGACATGGTAAGTTTTATGCCCACAATGGCTGGTTAGGCCAGTGACCTTTCATATAGATGTGTCGGCACGGGCGGCAATCCGCGTGGGTGCTTTTGGATTGAGTTGAATGTGTATACAGTTAGAAGACACAATGTCTGGGCCTAAGATTTGGCTACGGCAAAGGCGGCCTGCTTCGGCACGAGAGGCGGCGTCGAGTGTTAAGTTGTTGGCATAGAGTTGCATGAGTTAGGCTCGAGTTGTTGCGAGTTAAGTCGAGAAGGGCCGTAGGGCTAGTTGTGTGAAGTTACGTTGAGTTGCTGGGCACGGCCTCGAAATATGAGGCACGGCCGCGTTGTCACAACACAAGTGTAGGCGAGACTAAGCAAGGAGGCACTGCCTCGGAGATATTGAAGCACAAATCGAGTTATGGCACGACCAAGTCGTTACGTCCCAGAGTTTGGCACGAAAGATAAGTATAAGTCGGTGCGTCGACAATGCAAGCACGAGAAAGGTCTAGAGGCAAGGAAGTGGAGTCCTTCGTGTAGTTGCGTCTCTGATTATGGCCGTAAGGCGAACACGACTTGATAGGTTAACGTTGTTGGCACGAGGAGTGGTCTAGTGACAAGTATGAGTTAACGTTGACATTGCAAGCACGGGATGGTTCCGATACACAAGTTGCGCTAAGGCGCCGGTCCTAAAATTGATCCTAAGGCAAGAATAGAAAGACAAATAAAAGGGTTTATGTTGCACAAAGTAAATGAAACGTGTAGGTTTTGTATGGGTGGGCGAGAAGCTCACTCCACCAGTACAGTGGTACTGACACCCACACAGTGTTTATGTGCAGGCACAGGTAGAAGCTCGTGGCGCGGAGCTCGCTTGGATGCGTCGAGGCACGGAGTTCCTTGGCGATTCGAAGCTTGCGGCCGCGGTGATTGAAGACTTATACAGGACATAATGTATGGACATCGCCTTCCGAAGCTTCCGCTGGATTCAAGTATTGTATCGAGAGATGAGAGAGAGCAGAGTGACTTGTAAATGAGAGAAAAGTGAGCACGAGAGACATTGTAAATTGGCCTTGCGCCCACAGATGTAATCTTGTATTCAATATCAATAAAAGAGATTCTTTTGAATGACTTGTGTTCATGTGTTCTTCTTTAATTTCGCTGCTATAAATCAATGTCTCTGCACGGGACCTCTGTGCGACGACCTCGTCGCAGCCGCTGTAATCGGCCGTTATGGAACCCGCCTTGCACGAGCGCAATCTAGGCTCGTGCGGCATCACGCCTTAGCGAGGACGATCGCTCCTACGGGAGCGGGGCGTGACATAGTGGTATCAGAGCACGGCTTTACGTCCTTGGACCGTCGATTGAATTCTTTAACTCCGTTGTTCCGCAAACTCTGAATTGTACTTCCGCAACGTGTTATCGTTGGTGCGCTCTCTCTCAAATGTCCCTCGGCATGTCCATACAATAAGTCTAAATATTTTCGAAAGCTCGTACAAGCGTTCAATCTAACGCATCGGTAGGCCGTTGCCAAATGCGTCGATAGGGCCTTTGTGCCGAATGGTGTCAAATTTGACTCGATAGAAAACATGTGCTAATGTTCGCAAAGTCGCACGTATGCCCGAATAGTCCTACGTCGACCTTAGCAAGTCGCGTGCGTGCCTAATTAGTCCAATGTTGACCCTAGCAATTGAGCGTGCAAACTCGGAAAATAGTCCGCACGGAATGGCTATGCACACGGCCTTTTGGCTTAGTTGTGTTGCGCATCGCGCACCTCGACCCTTGGTACAAATGAGTCGCGAGCGATATCAAGTATCGCTTGGTCGGGAAAGAAGATACACTTAGAGTGTCTATCGATAGGAACGCTATCAGACTAACGCTTAGACGTACACGAAAGATTGATTTGGATTTCGAGGAAATAGTGCGAATGACTTAGTGCGTCGATACGACGCGAGCGACTACGCTAGTGATTCGTCGAACGAATCTGAAGGATGTCTTAGCGTATGACGCGAATGTGATTGAGGACTAGATCGTATGGCTTGAACCCGAGTGGTGTATGTGATAGGTTCGGAGAAGAATGAGAATGAGTGTCGACGACTAGTCGAGTGGCTCGAATCCGAGTGGTGTATGGTTCGTCTTGGAAATTGTTCGAGTGAATATTGAGGATTACGAGTATGTCGGCGAGGCGATGCGATCGCGCAAAGCCTTAGAACGCGTCACGCTTAGTTGGTCGTGACTTCGAATGTCCCGAACGAGCATCTCGTTTGGACAACTTGTCAATGAACAACGCGAGTTAGAAAACGATTCAGAACGATGGATGAAAATGAAGGGTCTTGATTGAGGAAACTTAGAGGATCGCACGTGCGATATCGGATTGATGCAAATGAAATGTGACTTGAGTTTTGAATAATGATTTTGAAACGAGCTTGAGGAAAAGCGACTGAACTTGATCTTGAGTATTGAGAAAATTGTGGAATATCCAACTCGGACAACAGCATCAACGCACGACTCGAAATTGGTTGCAAAGGAAGATCGTCAAGTTACGCATATCGTCGATAGTATTGAGGCGTATCAAAGATCGATATGCGATAACTCGGGGGCACTCTGACTCGGCGAATGACGGTCGTGCAAATGTCATTGTTCCGTTGGATGCTATAATCGAGATGTTAAAATGTGTCGAAGAAAGGATAGGCTTGGCTCGAGGATTTTCTAAGTTGAACGAATGACGATCGAACTATCGAACTTGGCTTGGATGAAAACTGGAATGTTTGGATTTGCTTCGTCGACAACCACAACGTTGATGTTCTTGTCTTATGCGAGTGCTACTTCAGCCTCGCACATGCGTCACGCCGATTAGGGCGATCACTCTGCGTGAACGCTGGTATGGTGATTCATACAGCGGGAGTGGTCGAACTTGCACGGTGCGACAATTTGTGCTTCGATTTGTGGTTTGACGCGAAGGTGACTCGAGAATGGATTTGTGTGCTTGAAGAATCGAACTTGAGGATTGAGTAGGTCCAATCTGCGTATCGAAAATGAGTTAGTCTAAACTCAAACAAGAGTTATGCCCCGATGAGAATGATTATTCTGCGGGTGCGTTGCATGGTGATCCATGAACCACCGTGGATAATCGGACTCGCGTGAGATTGGGGCACAACGTATTGTCGAGCGAGACGACCTCGTGATCGAATACACGAATTGGTTAGAATTGGTGAATTGAAGGGATTCGAATATACGCAACGCGTGCCGTAATACGAATTAGGTGATCGTGCTCGATGTTTAGAAATTTGAGTGACGCGAGCTTGGGTAGAAGACCCCGTATGATCGACTCTGGTTTGACCCTAGGATTGGGGTCAGTGTTGGCATTATTGTTGGGGAACTATGATTCCAATCCTGACATTGACTTAGCCTCGAAAAGAAATGGCCTAGCGGTTAGGCGAGACGCCCTGTTTCATGAGTTATCAATCGAATGATTGATCTTGAGGATTGGCTTGGATGGATAGCGTGAATCACGAACGTAGGAAACCCAGCTCACGAGGCTCGGCTGACATGCATATATTTCAGGGACGCCTGGGTATGTGCACGATGCGACTCGAGTGAGAATGACAAATTTTCAATCATGCGGCTTGGCTGAATGCATGTATTTTGGGAACGCTTGGAATGCGTGCACGATCCAGCCAAGTGATACGACGAGTTCAAGCAAGGCTTGAAAGATGGGAGTGTGTCGATCTTAAAATCGTGTTAAAGAAAAGATTGATAATAGTCGTGCGAGCATAGCTCGGAATCGAAGGAACGCGTAGGTGTGTGCGTACGATTAAGTCTTGGCCATAGAAATGGTAGGATAGCTTGCCTTCAGGAAAGTCTCGAGGACGAGACTTGTTCTGAGTGGTGTATGTTGTAGTGTCCCGTCCCGCAAAGTCAATCGGAGTAATCGAAACGCCGACGGCGTTCGGCCTTAGCCTTGCAGCGGCTTGCTCGGAGACATCGCTCAGGTGGGGTAGTTTCGGTGAACTCTCCTCATCTTTTCCTTCACATAATAAATCGTGTTTTCAACTTGCACAAGTTAGGCTTGATAATAAAAGCTACGCATCCACATAGCTAAGGGAATAATCCCGACGGTTTGAAATGAGTTAGAACATGGAAAACGTCCCACGGTCGGCTTAGAGTTGGTGCACGGCGTGCTTTTAAAATGACACTCGGTCCTTCGTCCCATGGCTTGGGAGAAGGAAAGTTGGTCTTCGGTGCAAAAGCTGAGAGTTAGCCTAAGTCATAGGCGTCGCCCGCACAAATGCTTGCTAAAGCATGCACGATCCTGTCCCGCAAGGCTTGGCATAGCCTTTGCTCGTCCCTTGGGTTAAGTTGTAGGCTTGAGTGAGTTAGGCATAGTTATGCCGGTCGACCTAAGTTATTCTACGTGCTGTCCCGCTCATTCTGCGGTTGTCAAGATAAATAGTCCCACGACCCCAAGGCCCGTCACATGAAGTATGACTGGGGCGACAGCGTTGCGTCGAACACGAGTCAGTTTAGAGGCACGAGCCACGGTTGGTTCAGTGGAAAGTTAGCCACGGTCGGTCGATACTTATGGAAACACGTTATGTTCAAGTTAAGTTGGAAGGCTATGCAGTAGCCGTTCCCTGAGTTCAAAGAATGTTAAGTCTAAGCGATGGGTAGTCGCCGAGGCAACCCTGGTTAGGGGCTCTGCAAAGGAAGTACAAAAAGTGGAAAGAGTAAAACAACCAAGTAAATGAATTGATCACATAACAAGCCCCAACGGTATCCTAAAATACACCATGTAAACCCTTATGAACTTGGACAACTTGTCGACAAGGGGTGGTTTCTTCGAGCGGCACCCCGGGGCCACGGGACCGACTCGGCCTAGGAAGAAACTGGTTGTAGCCGAGCTGGGTAATAGGCAACGCTGGTAAGGCGATCGGTAAGGCGGGGACTTTCATCGGGGCTCGCTACCTGCGTTGAAAGGGTCCCGTACTGCCAGGCTACGTCCAAGGCGGCTGGTTAGGCCAATCCCATAACAAACACTTAATATAAATTATTAACAACTGACATGGTAAGTTTTATGCCCACAATGGATGGTTAGGCCAGTGACCTTTCATATAGATGTGTCGGCACGGGCGGCAATCCGCGTGGGTGCCTTTGGATTGAGTTGAATGTGTATACAGTTAGAAGACACAATGTCTGGGCCTAAGATTTGGCTACGGCAAAGGCGGCGTGCTTCGGCACGAGAGGCGGCGTCGAGTGTTAAGTTGTTGGCATAGAGTTGCATGAGTTAGGCTCGAGTTGTTGCGAGTTAAGTCGAGAAGGGCCGTAGGGCTAGTTGTGTGAAGTTATGTTGAGTTGCTGGGCACGGCCTCGAAATATGAGGCACGGCCGCGTTGTCACAACACAAGTGTAGGCGAGACTAAGCAAGGAGGCACTGCCTCGGAGATATTGAAGCACAAATCGAGTTATGGCACGACCAAGTCGTTACGTCCCAGAGTTTGGCACGAAAGATAAGTATAAGTCGGTGCATCGACAATGCAAGCACGAGAAAGGTCTAGAGGCAAGGAAGTGGAGTCCTTCGTGTAGTTGCGTCTCTGATTATGGCCGTAAGGCGAACACGACTTGATAGGTTAACGTTGTTGGCACGAGGAGTGGTCTAGTGACAAGTATGAGTTAACGTTGACATTGCAAGCACGGGATGGTTCCGATACACAAGTTGCGCTAAGGCGCCGGTCCTAAAATTGATCCTAAGGCAAGAATAGAAAGACAAATCGTAAAAGGGTTTATGTTGCACAAAGTAAATAAAACATGTAGGTTTTGTATGGGTGGGCGAGAAGCTCACTCCACCAGTACAGTGGTACTGACACCCACACAGTGTTTATGTGCAGGCACAGGTAGAAGCTCGTGGCGCGGAGCTCGCTTGGATGCGTCGAGGCACGGAGTTCCTTGGCGATTCGAAGCTTGCGGCCGCGGTGATTGAAGACTTATACAGGACATAATGTATGGACATCGCCTTCCGAAGCTTCCGCTGGATTCAAGTATTGTATCGAGAGATGAGAGAGAGCAGAGTGACTTGTAAATGAGAGAAAAGTGAGCACGAGAGACATTGTAAATTGGCCTTGCGCCCACAGATGTAATCTTGTATTCAATATCAATAAAAGAGATTCTTTTGAATGACTTGTGTTCATGGGTTCTTCTTTAATTCCGCTGCTATAAATCAATGTCTCTGCACGGGACCTCTGTGCGACGACCTCGTCGCAGCCGCTGTAATCGGCCGTTATGGAACCCGCCTTGCACGAGCGCAATCTAGGCTCGTGCGGCATCACGCCTTAGCGAGGACGATCGCTCCTACGGGAGCGGGGCGTGACATACGTCGCAGTGTCGGCGGTAGAACGCTGTCCTAGGTCACAACATCTAACAATATAAAGTTAAACAGTTTATACTCCCCGAATAGGGGCGACAAGCAGAAAGTAAACTCAATCACAACTAAGGCAGAAGATAAGATGAAATGATAGATAGATAAAGCTGCTGAAATGAAAGGAAATCCCAAGTACAACAGAGAGTCTAAGTGTCTAAGATAAATACATATCCCAAATCCCAAGTACCAATATATACAATCATCCAGAATGAATATAAAAGAAGACATCCTAGTCTAGAGGAGTGTCGTCCACAGCTAAGGGCTCCTACAGCTGGTCCAAGTCTGTACTATCATCTAGGGTAGCCCCATAATAAGTGGGACAGCCAGCCTCGTCCTCATCCTCTGTAATATTTCAACAGGTCCAGTCAGGACAGGAGCGAGCACAATACATCTCAACAAGTCATAACAGGAAAGGAAATATAATCATACTAGAGAATAAAATACAAGAAACTAAAGAACAACATAATATAAGAGAGAGACAGTAAGTAAATATCTATGATATATAAGAGAGACAGTGCTAGTGATTTAGAGTACAGACGAACATGTGAATGGCTTAGGACTGATTCATGACTACACTAAGAGTGATTCATGACTACACTACTTTTGGATATTTATTCACATGACCATTCATACTCCCCCGTACCCCAATCAATACACAAGGATCCAGTCAAGTTACGTTAAGATTCGTGACTAAACTACTACCCGTATAGGGTGATTCATGAATTGATTCGTGAAGGCTCGGTGATCATGAGAGTACATGAGTCACTAGCTGATTCCCGAAGATTCATGCTAATAGAAGCATAAGATACGTGATGTAAGTGAAACACACTGGACAAAAGTATCTGATGCTCCCGAGAAGGATAACATCTCATGAAGGGATCCATATAGTACTAATCCGTGTTACCAACGTGTCAGCATCAAGTAAGATAATCTAAAGCAGGAAATATAATCTTAAACATGATATAAAATGATCAGAGAATGTACTCGCCTGCTATCTGAGTGTCCAACTGAAATATACTGTCCGAGAAGAGGTGTCTGGCTCCTAATCAGAACAGCACAAGTCACAACAAGTCTAAAATTATAAGATGAAGCACTACGATGCATTCTACATGAGTCTAGGTCAAACTAGGTCAAAGTCAACTCTTGGTCAACCCTAGTCAACCAAGAAGTCAAACCTAGGTCAACTATGGTCGAACTAGGTCTAACAAGTCTAACTAGGCTTAACTAGTCTATTCTAGGCTTAACCAAGACTGAACAGCCTAACTAAGCCCTCACTAGTCTAATAGACACACCATAGGCCAATACCACATATAGAATATATATCACTATCATCTATGAATATATATGTACATCCACATATACAAATAGAAATGTGCCTAGCACATTAGCTATCACACATAGAAAGACCCACATGGCTTTATATTACACATTTACACATAGGCTATCTTAATTATTTATCCACATATATTTATATATATATAATCACACACATACATAGATTAGGAAATATCTAGGTACATATATACATGTATAGGATGCATATATGTGTGTGTGGATATATAGGAGCTGTATGTGTGTTTAATGAATTTACATATGTGTGTGTGATAGGAGGAATGTGTGTATACATGATAAAATGTGTGTGTGTGTGCTATAGGGAAAGACATGTGTGTATACTTTAGAACCTGTGTGTGTGTGTGTGGGACAATTGACAGGACAGCAAGTGAAAACAGTATTGTGTGTGTGAGTAGCAGGAATTAGGAAACTAAGTGACTGAAATTACCAACAGTGCAGGAAATATAGAAACAGTATACAGTGACTGTGTACATGAAGTATAGGTGGGTGGAAAAATATGTAAGCTGGTGATAGTGTGACTTCATGGTTCTCAGATTTGAATCTCAGGATTTCTACACAAAACCAATTCAGTTTTAGAAATAGTTCATAGGTTAACATATTAAGGGTAAATGAATCTCAGGTTTTCTGTAAACATTCAATGGGGTTTAGCACCATGTGACAGGTAAATGCAAAATAGGCAGGAACCCAATTAATCAACATTTCACATTAATTGAGTTCTCAGATTTTTGGTTCAATAGCAATGACATTCCCAGAAAATGCAGGAAAGGGAACCACATCAATTTCTTAGGTTTTTCATATCCAATACACAGTTCAGTTCATTTCAAATCCCCCATCTTGGTTCACAGATTAACATTAACCTCAGAAATCAAGATAGTGAGAATGCCATGAATAGGTTCTCAGGAAATCATATTTCAGTTCTAATTAACAGATACATGAGGGGAATCATACTCAGTGTGCTTGTGCTCAGGAAACCTGTGTGTGTCATTAGTTCAAATGTGACAGTGCAAACATGGGATTCTCAGGAAATTAATTCAGGGATTGACAGTGTATACATGGTTTTAGTTCAACAGTCCAAATGAAAATTTGAAACCTAAACCCACCAACAACTTAACCAACATCACACCATGAATTCTCAGTTTAGGGAAGGAATGTAAAAGCAGCTCATAATCTAACAGTGAATCAATTTGACATAGAAAATCAGTGATACATTGACAGGTAATGTGTAAACCATGACAGGAAAGTGTAAATGTGTTCCACTGTGAAAATCAACCAATCATAGGCTAGATAACATGTAAGATATAATTTAGCACATACTTAATCAGGAAATTAACAGAAAGGGGAAGAACAGTGTTCTAACAGTGAACCTAAACTCACTGATACTCACAGTATCAGTCGAGTAGGGCTTTCCTACTTAAACATTAAAATAGCAGTAAAGGATAGCTAATATTGGTTGGTAATTAACATTCAATGTGTGCACGTGTCATACACCTAGTTTCGTGTCCAAAAATAGGACACAAGTGTCCAAGAACGAAAGCACAGACACGCACGAAACTGGCACGGGCTCGCGTGACCAGTGCACGTGTCCGCACGCACCCGACATGCAACCAAGTGACACGAGGCTTGGGTAGTGTCGTGTCAGACACTGCCTCGAGCTCTGTGTCAAAGGACACGCGCCCACGTGTCCTAAATAGCCCACACGAACCCACGAGCAGCAGGACACTGCTGCCCGCGTGCGCAGGCGTGTCCTCGCGTCCAGTGCGGCTCAGACACGACTTAAAATTACCTCAGTACATCAAAAACGTGTAAGCGACACTAAAACAATACTTCCTATTCAAACACATCTCGAAAACTCGATCTAAATGCCCTTTGTGGCATTTCGTCGAACACCTGCGCACAGAACTGATACGTGTCCGATACGGACACGTACAGGACACGAAAAATGGCAAACCCTATTCCTACAGGACCAGGACACCTAGGGCTAGGTATTTATGCAAAGAAAATCTAGTTTTAATGGGTGGATAGGAATTTTACCTATGGTGTTCTTCAACACAACAAGTCTCTTCCAAGGAGTTCTTCAAAGCCACCTAAAATCCCCAAATTGATGCAAATCTGAGATTTGACTCCACAATCAGCAAGAGAACATTGATTAGATAATTATGGAAGAAATCCCAATCAAAAAGGAGTCCTATTGATTAAACTATGAAGAAAATTAATAAAGGCTTACCTATTCTTTAGGAAAATGAAGAACTAATAAAAAAAGAGGCACAAATCCCTATGGAGACATTATATAGGCAAGGGGGGTCTTGGCTGGCCACTTTAGTTAGGGTTAGGGTTTTTAGATTACATCCTAGGGCTAGAAATGAATCTAGGCTAATGGGTGGCCTAGAACAAAGGGCTCTTTCCTAGTCTTAAGCAAAATCACTTAACTTGACTTAAACCATTAACCAAACCAACTAATTCTCAAAGTGGATAACTAAACTAGTTATGACTAATCTAGGTTAGGTCCAAACTAGGTTAGGCTAACCAAAATCACATGACAATAATTAAACTAGTATTTAAATCACACCATTGAATTAAATCATTTAAAATTCCTAATAAAATATATTAAATTCAATTAATTCAAACAAAGACAAAAATACACTCAAACTAGAAATATGGTAGTGACAAATCTACCCTCCTTAAAAGAATTTTGTCCTCGAAATTGAAAGGCAAAATGCAACTGGTGAGAAGGATAGAAAGTATACCTCACGGTCCAAAAAGATATGGGTATCGCTCGCGCATCTCATCCTCCCGCTCCCAGGTATACTCTCCTGGAGAATGATGCCTCCATGCAACGCGAACCAAAGGTATCACCTGGTTCCTCAGAACCTTCTTCCGGCGATCCAGAATCTCCACAGGCTGCTCTGGATAACTGAGAGTAGGTCCAACCTCAATCTCCGAATGATCGAGCACATGGCTAGGGTCAGCCACGTACCATCTCAACTGTGATACGTAGAATACGTTGTGGACACCCACTAGTGCATGTGGAAAGTCTAGCATATATGCCACGTCACCGACTCTCCCGCTGATAACGAAAGGGCCGATGAAGTGCAGGCTAAGCTTCCCGCCTCCACCAAAACGTATCGTACCACGAGTCGAAGATATCCTCAAGAAAACCTGGTCTTCGACCTAATCACAAGCAAGGTCTCAATTAATTATGATAAACAAACATGATTAATAAAATACAAACAATCAACCTAAATCTAATCCTACTCTAATCTGTACCTCAAACTCCAAGGGCCTCCGGTGGCTATCGGCCCAGTGCCGATGTCTGTCCTGCGCCACAAGAAGTCTGTCCCTGATGAGCTTCACCTTCTCGGCTGCGTCAACAACCATCTCTGGTCCCAGTAAAGCTCGCTCTCCAACATCATCCCAAGATAAGGGTGTACGGCACCTACGCCCGTACAGAGCCTCGAAAGGTGACATCTCGATGCTGGCCTGGAAACTGTTGTTGTAAGCAAACTCCACCAAATGTAGATGATCCTCCCAGGAATCTCCAAAGTCCAAGACGCACGTCCGTAGCATATCCTCGAGCGTCTGAATAGTCCTCTCTGACTGTCCGTCCATCTAGGGGTGGTATGCAGTACTAAACTTGAGCTGGGTGCCCAAGCTAATCTGCAGAGTCGTCCAAAAATGGAAAGTAAAGCGACCATCCCGATCTGAGATGATGCTGACCGGAATCCCATGGATCCTGACTATCTGCCGTATATACATCTCCGCCAGCCTCTCTGTAGACGTACCCACCTTGAATGGCAAGAAGTGGGCCGATTTGGTCAACCTGTCAACGATGACCCAAATCGCGTCTTTCCCTCCTGGGGTACGCGGCAGTCCTGATACGAAGTCCATAGTGATATACTCCCATTTCCACTCGGGAATGGACAGCGGCTGCAACAATCCACCGGGCCTCTGCCTTGACCTGATGACAGACCAAGCACCTAGCTACGAAGCGAGCTACCTCCCGCTTCATCCCGGACCACCAAACATGCTTCCTCAGATCTCGGTACATCTTGTTGGCACCAGGGTGTATAGAGTACTGAGATCTGTGGGCCTCCTGTAAAACTTGCTCCCTGAGCTCTCCGCTGGGCACACATAACCTGGAACCGTGCCTCAAAGCACCATCCTCTGCAAGAGAAAACTCGCCATCCACCAATCCTGCTCGAACCTGCTCTCGGAGACACCGCAGAGCAACGTCCTCAAACTGTGCCGACTTGATCCTCTCCACCAAGTCTGACTGAATCTGCAGGCCCCATAACTGCATCTGAACTCCGGGCATGATCACCTCAATCCCAAGGCTCTCCAAATCAGCAAGCAAGTGCCGGTCCATGGTCAAACACATGGCTGTCGGATACCTACTCAAGGCATCGGCAACCACGTTGGCCTTCCCTGGGTGATACTGAAGTGATATATCGAAGTCCTTCATCAACTTTAGCCATCTGCGCTACCTCATGTTCAACTCCTTCTGAGTGAACACATACTTTAAGCTCTTGTGATCTGTGAAGATCTCCACCCTCTCCCTATACAGATAATGCTTCCACAACTTTAGAGCAAATATCACTGCTGCCAGCTCCAGGTCGTGGGTAGGATAGTTCTTCTCATGGGGACGTAATTGCCTGGAAGCATAGGCAATCACCTTCCCATGCTGCTGCAAGACACAACCCAGCCCCTTTCCTGAAGCATCACTATAAATAGTGAATCTTCCTGATCCTGAAGGCAATGTCAGAATCGGAGCTGTCGTAAGCCGCTTCTTAAACTCATCAAAAGCTGCCTGACACTCCTCTGACCAAACATACTCAGCATCCTTCCGGGTCAACCGAGTCAACGATTCTGCAACCCGGGAGAAATCCTGCACAAATCTCCGATAGTATCCTGCCAGCCCTAGAAAACTCCTGATCTCTGCCACTGAAGTTGGCGCCGCCCATGCCTCAACTGCTACGATCTTCTTGGGGTCAACTGAGATACCATCTCCAGTCACCACATGCCCCAAAAAGTCCACCCGGTCCAAGAAGAACTCACACTTGGAGAGCTTCCCATAAAGCTGCTCCCTCCTGAGAGTCTCCAGCACTATCTGCAGATGCTCCTCGTGCTCCTCCTCAGTCTTGGAATATACCAAGATGTCGTCAATGAACACCACCACGAACTTGTCCAAGTACTGGTGGAACACCTTGTTCATTAGGTTCATAAACACTGCTGGTGCATTAGTTAACCCAAACGGCATAACCAAAAACTCAAACTGCCCGTACCGCGTCCTGAAAGCGGTCTTGGGAATATCCTCCCTCTTCACCTTCACCTGGTGATATCCCAACCTCAGATCAATCTTGGAAAATACTCGAGCTCATCTCAACTGGTCAAAAAGATCGTCTATCCGCGGTAGTGGGTATCGGTTCTTGATCGTGAGGTTGTTGAGTGCCCTGTAGTCAATATACATCTGTACTGACCCATCCTTCTTCGGCACAAACAATACTGGTGCACCCCATGGCGACGAACTCGAACGGATGAAGCCCTTGTCCTGCAGCTCATCTACTAGCTTCTTCAGCTCCACCAACTCGCTGTTGTTCACCCGATAAACATGCTGAGAGATGGGTTCCGCTCCTGGAACCAAGTCTATCGAGAACTCTATGTCTCTGTCTGGTGGCAATCCCGGCAACTCCTTTGGAAAAACATCCATATACTCTGCTATCAAGGGGTGTGGAATCGTCTGCTCCTCAACCGAGACTCCACAGAAAACTCTGCTGCTCTGCTCTGCCTGACGTCTGGAGTACTCGAACTCTGGCTCCCCCAGTGCTCTGAAGAGAACTCTACCCCTTCTGCAATCAATGCTGGCGTGGTGCCTGCTCAACCAATCCATGTCGAGTACTATATCGTAGTTCGGCAATGGCATTACTAGCAGGCTCACCTCCAACGCACGGCCTCCCAAGATAACACTCCGTCCCTTACAAATATCACGTACGAGGATAATGCCACCTCCGGTCGTGATCTTGTAAGTCTTAGGCAACGATTCAGCTATGATACCGTGTCTAATCGCAAAAGATACAGATATGAAGCTATGCAAAGTACCAGAATCGAATAATGCAAAAGCTGGTCTGGAGTCGAGAAGAACCGAACCTGCGATCAACTCTCCTATCGCCTCTGTATCCTCAGCTGCCATGGCGAAAGCACGCCCCTGATGGCCTCCCCTGGCCTACTACTGGTGCTGCACAAACCGCTGCTGCTGAGTCGGCAACGGTCCCTTCTGCGGTCCCCCTGGAGCCTTGGCTCCTGCTCCTGCTTACTGTGCTATCCTGCCAATATACTGAGCGCAGTCCCTCAGCTAATGGTTCGCTGCTCCGCAAAGAAGGCATCTACCCAACCTCTTCCTGCACTCGTCCCACCCGTGCCCTGACTTCTTGCAATAAGCACAGGTGGTGGCCTGCTGTCTCGGTGCCTGCTGTTGTACCCTCTGTTGATGATACTGCATTGGCTGATGCCTCGGCTGCTGAAACTACGGTGGCTGGAACCTCTGCTGCTGGTGGTGCTGCTGGTGCTGCTGCTGAAAGTGCGGCCTCATGGCCGGTCCTCCGCTACTGCTGCCTCCCTGGGAGTCTCGCCCCCTCTTGAGCCTAAGCTCAAGATCATCCTCTGCAGCTAGTGCGTCCACCAGGATCTCCTCAAAGGTAGCACTGCGGGCATTCTTGGTGTAGGACTTGACCTCCTTTACCAAGCCCTTCCGGAACCTCCGGGCCTTCGTCGTCTCCGACAAATCCTCCATAAATCTGCTCAGGCGGCTGAACTCTCCTGCGTACTCCTCTACAGACAGGTTCCCCTGAACTAGGGCCTCGAACTGAGTCTCGAGGGCTCCCAGTGCTGCATCTGGGAAGAACTTCTCCTTGAACAGCTTCTTAAATGCTGCCCAAGTCTGTCCTGCTGTGTCAACCCTCGGGTCGGTCTGGTACCATGTACGGGCCAGATCCTGTATCATGCTGGCCGTTGCCTCTATCTGGAGCCTCGTCGGGATCTCAGCCAGCCTGAAAATCTCCTCCATATGCTCGATCCACTCATCGGCATACAAGATCCCCTCTGTCCCTCGGAAGTCCCTCGGGTGCATCATCTGGAAGTCTTGGATGCCCTTCTCCCGTGGCTGGTGCGGCTGCGGGGCTGTCGCTGGCTGAGCTATGAGTCTCTCTACTGCAGTCACTGCCAGCTCAATGCCTCGTGTGAGCTCTGTTGTGTGCCTCTGCAGCTGGGTCTGCTGACCCTTCATGTACTGTCGAAAGAAGGCTAACAGCTGCACGGCGTCAACTGTCCCCGCAGGTGGCTGCTGCTGCTGAAGTACATCCGGAATCATCGGACTCGGCTCATGCCTCACAGGTGGTGGGGCTCCTCCGAAAGCTGCTGAAACGCCTACCCCAGCCGGCATGACTGGGGCTACGGTACCAGGGGTTGGCTGCTGAGTATGAGAGGTGGCAGACCTCTCATCGGCGTCCACCTGGCCCTGGCGATACGACCTCATCTCAACCATCCTGGAGACAGATCAAAAGAAACAATTTCTGAGAATGAGTCGAAATATCAAAGGAGGACAATTTAAATTCAAAGGAAGACAATAAGCAGCAAAATTTGGATATACAGAATCTGATAAAGAGTTTTTCTAATGTGATTGAGTACCATCCAAAAATTTCCTGATTCTACTGCAGGCTGCAGTGATATTCTAGTTCGAATACCCATACATTTCTAATCTAGACCTGCATGGGCCACCACTAAAAATGTGTCACGACCCGCACCCTAGAGTAAGGACACGAGACGTGGGTACGTCCAGCCTACGCCGCAGTGTCGGCGGTAGAACACTGTCCTAGGTCACAACATCTAACAATATAAAAATAGTTTATACTCCCCGAATGGGGGTGACAAGCAGAAAGTAAACTCAATCACAACTAAGGCAGAAGATAAGATGAAATGATAGATAGATAAAGCTGCTGAAATGAAAAGAAATCCAAGTACAACAGAGAGTCTAAGTGTCTAAGATAAATACATATCCCAAATCCCAAGTACCAATATATACAATCATCCAGAATGAATATAAAAGAAGACATCCTAGTCTAGAGGAGTGTCGTCCACAGCTGGTCAAAGTCTGTACTATCATCTAGGGTAGCCCCATAATAAGTGGGACAGCCAGCCTCGTCCTCATCCTCCGTAATATTTCAACAGGTCCAGTCAGGACAGGAGCGAGCACAATACATCTCAACAAGTCATAACAGGAAAGGAAATATAATCATGCTAGAGAATAAAATACAAGAAACTAAAGAACAACATAATATAAGAGAAAGACAGTAAGTAAATATCTATGATATATAAGAGAGACAGTGCTAGTGATTTAGAGTACAGACGAACATGTGAATGGCTTAGGACTGATTCATGACTACACTAAGAGTGATTCATGACTACACTACTTTTGGATATTTATTCACATGACCATTCATACTCCCCCGTACCACAATCAATACACAAGGATCCAGTCAAATTACGTTAAGATTCGTGACTAAACTACTACCCGTATAGGGCGATTCATGAATTGATTCGTGAAGGCTCGATGATCATGAGAGTACATGAGTCACTAGCTGATTCCCGAAGATTCATGCTAATAGAAGCATAAGATACGTGATGTAAGTGAAACACACTGGACAAAAGTATCTGATGCTCCCGAGAAGGATAATATCTCATGAAGGGATCCATATAGTACTAATCCGTGTTACCAACGTGTCAGCATCAAGTAAGATAATCTAAAGCAAAAAATATAATCCTAAACATGATATGAAATGATCAGAGAATGTACTCGCCTGCTATCTGAGTGTCCAACTGAAATATACTGTCCGAGGAGAGGTGTCTGGCTCCTAATCAGAATAGCACAAGTCACAACAAGTCTAAAATGATAAGATGAAGCACTACGATGCATTCTACATGAGTCTAGGTCAAACTAGGTCAAAGTCAACTCTTGGTCAACCCTGGTCAACCAAGAAGTCAAACCTAGGTCAACTATGGTCGAACTAGGTCTAACAAGTCTAACTAGGCTTAACTAGTCTATTCTAGGCTTAACCAAGACTGAACAGCCTAACTAAGCCCTCACTAGTCTAATAGACACACCATAGGCCAATACCACATATAGAATATATATCACTATCATCTATGAATATATATGTACATCCACATATACAAATAGAAATGTGCCTAGCACATTAGCTATCACACATAGAAAGACCCACATGGCTTTACATTACACATATACACATAGGCTATCTTAACTATTTACCCACATATATTTATATATATATAATCACACACATACATAGATTAGGAAATATCTAGATACATATATACATGTATAGGATGCATATATGTGTGTGTGGATGTATAGGAGCTGTATGTGTGTTTAATGAATTTACATATGTGTGTGTGATAGGAGGAATGTGTGTATACATGATAAAATGTGTGTGTGTGCTAGAGGGAAAGACATGTGTGTGTACTTTAGAACCTGTGTGTATGTGTGGGACAATTGACAGGACAGCAAGTGAAAACAGTATTGTGTGTGTGAGTAGCAGGAATTAGGAAACTAAGTGACTGAAATTACCAACAGTGTAGGAAATATAGAAACAGTGTACAGTGACTGTGTACAGGAAGTATAGGTGGGTGGAAAAATATGTAAGCTGGTGATAGTGTGACTTCATGGTTCTCAGATTTGAATCTCAGGATTTCAACACAAAACCAATTCAGTTTTAGAAATAGTTCACAGGTTAACATATTAAGGGTAAATGAATCTCAGGTTTTCTGTAAACATTCAATGGGGTTTAGCAACATGTGACAGGTAAATGCAAAATAGGCAGGAACCCAATTAATCAACTTTTCACATTAATTGAGTTCTCAGCTTTTTGGTTTAATAGAAATGACATTCTCAGAAAATGCAGGAAAGGGAACCACATCAATTTTTCAGGTTTTTTATATCCAATACACAGTTCAGTTCATTTCAAATCCTCCATCTTGGTTCACATATTAACATTAACCTCAGAAATCAAGATAGTGAGAATGCCATGAATAGGTTCTCAGGAAATCATATTTCAGTTCTAATTAACAGTGTTATACATGAAGGGAATCATACTCAGTGTGCTTGTGCTCAGGAAACCTGTGTGTGTCATTAGTTCAAATGTGACAGTGCAAACATGGGATTCTCAGGAAATTAATTCAGGGATTGACAGTGTATACATGGTTTCAGTTCAACAGTCCAAATGAAAATTTGAAACCTAAACCCACCAACAACTTAACCAACATGACACCATGAATTCTCAGTTTAAGGAAGGAATGTAAAAGCAGCTCCTAATCTAACAGTGAAGCAATTTAACATAGAAAATCAGTGATACATTGACAGGTAATGTGTAAACCATGACAGGAAAGTGTAAATGTGTTCCACTGTGAAAATCAACCAATCATAGGCTAGATAACATGTAAGATATAATTTAGCACATACTTAATCAGGAAATTAACAGAAAGAGAAAGAACAGTATTCTAACAGTGAACCTAAACTCACTGATACTCACAGTATCAGTCGAGTAGGGCTTTCCTAATTAAACATTAAAATAGCAGTAATGGCTAGATAATATTGGTTGGTAATTAACATTCAATGTGTGCACGTGTCATACACCTAGTTTCGTGTCCAAAACCAGGACACAAGTGTTCAAGAACAAAAACACATACACGCACGAGACTGACACGGGCTCGCATGACCAGTGCACGTGTCCGCACGCACCCAACACGCAACCAAGTGACACTAAGCTTGGGGAGTGTCGTGTCAGACACTGCCCCGAGCTCTGTGTCAAAGGACACGCGCCCACGTGTCCTAAATAGCCCATACGAACCCACGAGCAGCAGGACACTGCTGCCCGTACGCGTGCAGGCGTGTCCCTGCATCCAGTGCGGCTCGAACACGACTCGAAATCACCTCAGTGCATCAAAAACGTGTAAGCGACACTAAAACACTACTTCCTATTCAAACACATTACGAAAACTCAATCGAAATGCCCTTTGTGGCATTTCGTCGAACACCTGCGCACAAAACTGATACGTGTCCGATACGGATACGTACAGGACACGAAAAATGGCAAACCCTATTCCTACAGGACCAGGACACCTAGGGCTAGGTATTTATGCAAAGAAAACCTAGTTTTAATGGATGGATAGGAATTTTACCTATGGTGTTCTTCAACACAACCAGTCTCTTCCAAGGAGTTCTTCAAAGCCACCCAAAATCTCCAAATTGATGCAAATCTGAGATTTGACTCCACAATCAGCAAGAGAACATTGATTAGATCATTATGGAAGAAATGCCAATCAAAAAGGAGTCCTATTGATTAAATTATGAAGAAAATTAATAAAGGCTTACCTATTCTTTAGGAAAATGAAGAACTAATAAAAAAAAAGAGGCACAAATCCCTATGGAGACATTATATAGGCAGGGGAGGTCTTGGCTGGCCACTTTAGTTAGGGTTAGGGTTTTTAGATTACATCATAGGGCTAGGAATGAATCTAGGCTAATGGGTGGACTAGAACAAAGGGCTCTTTCCTATTCTTAAGCAAAATCACTTAACTTGACTAAACTTGACTTAAACCATTAACCAAACCAACTAATTCTCAAAGTGCCTAACTAAACTAGTTATGACTAATCTAGGTTAGGTCCAAACTAGGTTAGGCTAACCAAAATCACATGACAATAATTAAACAAGTATTTAAATCACACCATTCAATTAAATCATTTAAAATTCCTAATAAAATATATTAAATTTAATTAATTCAAACAAAGACAAAAATACCCTCAAATTAAAAATGTGGTAGTGACAAGAACCCTGCTGAAAGCTCCCGAATAATCCGTGCTAGTATCCAACACAGCTATCTTATTTCCTCCTAGGCCGAATCAGTCATGGGGCCCGGGGCTATCGTTTGTGGAAACTTTACCTTGTGCACAAGTTGTCCATAATCGTGTTAGACTAAACTAGTTACTCAAGCATGATCTATATTATAAGAACTTAACAAGTTTCATCGTGTCCCGTGTTATCGTAGCACCATTTAATCATTGAGTCTATCTTTTGATTGACACAGTTCTATATCATAAATAACATAGGAAGCATATAGAAGTTTCATGGCATAACAGTTCTCTAGCGCGTGTATGTGAGAAATCGTGCAACAATTCATTGAAAGTAAGCATTTATGACCTCGCATTTTCGGCTAACATTATTATCGATTGATTAGAGAACAAGAGGATCAAAAGGAAGATGGGTCAGCCATTCACCTTGGGTTTGATTGAGGTGAATGACTGGTTGGTTGCGCTTAGACGGTGCCTACGTGATCACCTGAAATCGCATAAGCAACTGATCAGAACACTATCTTATTTAATGAGTTCGATATGAAATGCGAAATTCGAAGGACGCAAGCCATGAAAATCATCAAAAACATTCGTGAAAATGCATTCATAAAACCTAAGCCAAAGAAGCAAACGTGGCATGAAAAGCAGGCATCGGAGAGGTCCCTCGAGCCTCAGCCACAGAGTCATTCCTCGAGATGCAGAATGCTGATATGGGACTTGATTCTGAAGAACCTATTCCATAACGAAGAAATAATCTTAATTCAGTCGGTCCCGTTCAATCAATTCAATCAATCTCGATCAATCAATTCCGACCAAATTGATAGTGATAATGTTTCTTTATCATGCACCCAGTGGACGAGAAATGGGGCACGATGTAGGGACAGGGCACTACACTATAACCAACTAAATTTTTTTTTATCCTGGAACATAAAAAGAGAACCTACCTCCTAGCAAACAATAAAGAAAACTTTTCTTTCACCTCTGACTCGAATTCCCAGGTCGACTCCTCGACCGAATGGTTCCTCTAGAGTATGCGGACAAGAGGGGTCGCACGATTTTGAAGCAACTTATCCTTGCGCTCCAAGACCTGCACAGGTTCTTTCACATACGATAAGTCTGCCTTCAGCTCTAGCTGACCAAAATCTACCATGTGACTCGGATCGTGTACGTACTTTCGTAACTGTGAGACGTAGAAGACATCGTGTACATCCGACAATGATGGCAGAAATATAATCTAGTAAGCTACTGGGGCGATTCGCTGCAGTATTTCGAAAGGACCGACAAATCTTGGACTCAGCTTTCCATTTGCGTCGAATCTGGTGACTCCTCTCATGGGCGTTAGTTTGAGAAACACGCGATCGCCTTCCAGGAACTCGAGGGATCGTTGATGGGTATCTGCGTAGCTTTTCTTTTGACTCTGTGCAAACTTTAGTCTTTTTTCGAATGAGCCTGACTTTCTAAACAGTCTGTTCCACCAGCTCTGAAATCTGTCGCTACCCAACTTTGTCCCAGCAAATGAGTGATATACAATTCCATCCGTACAGGGATTCGTACGATGCCATATGGATGCTGAATGGATAGTTGTTATGTATACAAATTCGGCTAAAGGTAGATGTACATCCCAACTCGACTTTAAGTCAATTGTGTAGAGCCGTAACATATCTTCGAGAATTTCATTCACGCGCTCCGTTTGTCCATCGATCTGAGGATGGTAAGCCAAGCTAAAGTTCAACTTAGTACCCAGAGTCGACTGAAGGCTACTCTAGAAGTGCGACAGAAATTGTCCATCCCGATCTGAGATGATGGATACTGGAACTCCGTGCAACCGTACTATCTCGTCAAGGTATATATGAGCCAGTCGATCGACCCTCCAAGTAACTTTAATGACAATAAAAGACGATAACTTGGTTAGTCGATCGACGTTGACCCAGACGGCATCATTTTCCCATGGTATTTTTGACAAACCAACAATAAAGACCGTGTAGATGTGTTCCCACTTCCACTCTGGGATGACAAGGTTCTGTATCTTTTCGCCCGATCTTTGGTGTTCAGCTTTCACTCGCTCACACGCCATACATTGCGATACGAAGAGTGCAACATCTCTCTCCATTCCGTGCTACCAGAAGGTCGTGCAGAGGCCCTTATACATCTTTGTACTGCCATGATGTAAGAAATACTTCGCTTAATGCGCCTTCGATATTATTTTTTTCTGAGTTCTGAGTCATCCGGAACACATAGTCGACCCTTCAATCGCAGCATGCTGATCTCATATTCCGTAAAGTTGGTCGTCCTTTCCGTTGAAATCAGCTCTAGCATCTTTGTGAGACTCGTCTCACAGTATCGGTATTTATATACGGATACATATTTTATACTGTATTTCATATTTTTTTGGTTTTCGGAACACTTTAAACTTTTTTCAACTTATAGATTTTCTCCTTAACTGGCATACCACCAGTATACCAGTGTATACCAACGGCATGCCTATCACTCCCATTTTTGGTTATACATATTTTCAGTATACATGTCCGGGATTCTGACATTTGTCACGTGATCCGTGTTTTGACTTGTCTTTCTTATCCTTGACTTGATTTAATCTTGACTTGGTTTATTTTGGTTTGGTTCAACTTGGCATGGCTTGGTTTGGGTTGGTTTTAGATGAGAAGGGTTTTGTATAAAAACCAACTTCTCTCTCTTTATCTTTATTACTTCATTTATTTCATCATCTTTTTCTTCATTTACTCCTTCCCCAGCCCTAGGCAAGTACATCTTGCCAAATCTTGAACAATATTATTTTGTTTTGTTCTATTCTCTTCCTTGCATGATTCTAAGCCTCTTTAGAACTTAGAGATTTTGGTTTTGATGGTTACATTTTTGTAGATCTAAGTTTATAGTTTTTCTTGGTTTGATCTCTTAAACTTTGTTATTTTCGAAAACTACTTGTTTTATGTTGTAGAGAATTTAATTTCATTCAGTCCAAACCTTTATTTTGTCCAATTTCGAGTCCTTTAGCCCAAGTTATGGACGTTGGAAGTTTCTCAAACTCCATGGCCAAAAGCTTGCTGGTAGGGATGACAACTCGTACACCATGCGCACCTCGTGCGCACCTTGGTCCGCGCACCTTGCACCTCGTACACCTTTTGGTCTGCGCACCTTACACCTCGTGCACCTTTTGGTACGTGCACCTTGCACCTAGCGCACATTTTGGTCCGCGCACCTTGCCCATCGCGCACCTTTTAGTCCGCGCACCTTGCCCATCGCGCACCTTTTGGTCCGCGCACCTTGCACCTCGTGCGCCTTTTGGTCTGCGTACCTTACACCTCGTTCACCTTTTTGGTCCATGCATCCTGCACCTCATGCACCTCGTGCACCTTGTACCTCGTGCACCTTGCACCTCGCGCACCTTTTGGTCCGCGCACCTTGTACCTCGCGCACATCGTGCACCTTACACCTCACACATATTTTGGTCTACGTGTCTTGCACCTCGTGTACCCTACACCTCGTGCACCTTGTACCTCATACGCCTTGCACCTTACGCCATGCGCCTTTTGCCCGTGCACAGTTTGTCTTGAATGACTGTTTTTGCTTGTTTAAGCTATTTTTGTAGCTAGAATCTTGTAAAACTCAAAACATGAAATTTGTAGATCTTTGTCTTGGCTTCAAGAATCTTTTTGTTTTACCTTAATTGGAGTTTATATGCAACTGATAATTTCAATTACAGTTTTTGATCTTCTTTGCATATTTTCTATATTTGACCTAACTTGCGACGACCCGATTTGATAACTTATTAATATTGATCTTAACTTGAACATGACAACATGTCTTCTTTGCTTACTAGATTGTGGCCCGTCGTGGCACACTCATGTTACATGTTTTCTTTACTTACTAGATAATGGTCCATCGTGGCGCACTCATGTTACATGTCTTCTTTACTTACTAGATAATGGCCCGTCGTGGCGCACTCATGTTACATGTCTTCTTTGCTTACTAGATAATGGTCCATCGTGGCACACTCATGTTACATGTCTTCTTTGCTTACCAGATAGTGACCCGTCATGGTGCACTCATGTACGTGTCTTTTCTTGGTTACATGATAGTGGCATGTCATGGCACACTCCGTATTTTCTCTATAGTGGCTCGTCGTAGCGCACTCCTAGCTTCCAGCTTATTATATTTTCTTGTTGTGTCTTGTTTGTGTCTTGTTATAGTGCACTTTCTTGTATTGTCCAGTCTTGCATATCATGTCTATGATGGATTCTGCGGAATGCCACACCCAGAATCCAACAAAAAAATGTTAAGGACTAAACAACTAGCTTGATTATCTAGATCATTGGGAGGGGATAATTTTCCAGTTACCTGCAAGTCCTTTGTCCCGGTCCCCAACCTGAATGGATTTGGAGCTATCTGTCAAGATGAGCACACTTCCAGTGCACCGCCGAGTGTTGCACCTTGTATATATCTATAGGGTACATTTGTCTTCTGGGTGATGTATCCACTATTAGATCTTGGATACATTTGTCTCCCGGGCGTTGTATCCACCATTACTTTCTTTTTCTTTTGGCCTGGATAAGTCGGGTAGTCTGCAGGGCAGGTAACTGGATTGGATTTCTCAAAGCTACATCTTGTTAGTAATTAGGATTGTGATAACCCTAGTTAGCTAATGTATAAAGCCGTACTCATTGCTTAGCCGTGATTGTTGTATGGAGTCCAGTCCAGTCTAGTTTGTCTAGGCAGTGTTCGGATTGTTTATTTCAGTACATCTTTGTTTATGCTTTACTTTTATCGATAAATGATTAGAAACTAAGTTCTGTTCAGGAGAAGGGTTACAACCCCGGTCCTTGTTTGGTTTACGGGTTGTAACTTGGGTTCCAGAATAGTTCCTAAGTTATCTTATCATTGTCGTTCTATGTAGTTCTAACATGTTCACATGTCCCAGTTGTCTTACATGCTCACATGTCCAGTTATCTCACATACTCACATGTTCAGATATCTCACATTCTCTACATGCTCAGTTTATTTCACATGTTCACATGTTTTCGCTTACCTTACATATCCACAGTTTATATTATGTCACATGTTACTTATCCTATGCTCCAGGTTGCTTTGCTTATTGTCTTTTCTATTCTCAGGATAAGTGCATTGGTAGTGTACGAGTCTCGATCCATTTTTACTTATTTATGTCTCTATCCATTGCTATGTTAGTTATTGCTGGTTTTAGTTCATAAGTTTGGCTCCTTTGTGGTACTTGCTATTGGGGGTCTGGCCCCACTGGTTTTTTTGGCCATATCTGATAGAGGAGCCCAGAGGATCTTTCGTACCATCTACTCGACGGTGACTACCTGGAGCACCAGAGTACCTTAGTTGGTTTTTTATTTCATTCTTCTACTAGTTATGTACATTATTCTTTTGTGGCATTTAGCCTCCAAGCACGTGTTTAGCTTGTGTTTTAGATCTTGACATTTAGCCTACGGGCCTAAACATGATTTGTGTATTCTAGACTATAGCTAGAGCTTATCATGTACTCTCACTCTTGCTAGTTCTTCACTTTGTTCTACTAGCTTCATGATCATCCATGTGTATATATAGTTTGGGACGTTTTACAATTTTATGTCTGGTGATCATACTTCTTGTACTTTGCATATTTGCCTGTGATTGAGATACCTAGGATTGTTTGACCTAGGATTGACTGTTGGCTTGTAGTAGTAATCTCCATGTCTTGACAGCTTATACGTTATTTCAGAGTACGGGAATACTTTGACATTACGTAGCTGGCCTGGTCCGTCCCTACATGCCAGTATTCTGGTTCTGGGGCGTGACAATCTTCTTCAGGTACGAATCGTCCTTCTGAGCGGTCATGATCTTTTCTTGCAAGCTCGGCTCTAGTTGTAGTTCCGCCAACTGCACTCTCCTGAATCGAACCCGGAGGTCGATCCCCATCTCTTCTAGGTCCCGTAGTAGTCTTTTGTTGATGGATAGCGAGGGAAGGTATTTCCGACTCAGAGCGTCTGCCACAACATTTCTTTTGCCCGACGTATAGTCAATCGTCAAGTCATGGTCCTTGATTAGTTCTAGCCAACGCCTTTGCCATAAGTTCAGCTCATTCTGAATGAAGACATACTTGAGGCTTTTGTGATTGGTGAAAATTTTGTACGCCATACCATAAAGGTAGTATCGCCACAATTTTAACGCAAACACAATTGCCGCTAACTCCAAGTCATGCGTAGAATAGTTTTTCTTATGCAGCTTTAACTATTTGGAGGCGAAGGAGATCACCTTGTCTCGCTGCCTGAGCACACATCCTAAGCCCTGGCAGATCTGAAAACCCTGTATCCCATCCGAAAGTGCAAGTATAGGGGCCAAAATGAGCCGCTACTTCAGTTCTTGGAAGGAAGCTTCACAGTCGTTCGACCACTCATATACGACTCCCTTTTGAGTGAGCGAGTCAAGGGCAATACAATCTTCGCGAAGCCCTTCACGAATCGTTTATAGTGTTCCGCCAAGCCAAGAAAGCTTCGAATCTTACTAGCTATCGCAGGCCGCTTCCAATCAACAACAGCTTCGACTTTTCTCGGATCAATTGTAATGCCTTCTGCATAAAAGATGTGTCCAAGGAATGAAATGTTGCTCAGCCAGAATTTGCACTTGCTCTGCTTCACATACAACTGATTATCTCGAAGAGTCTGGAGTATGGTCCGTAGATGCTCTACGTGTTGCGTCTTGTCCTTCGAGTAGACGAGAATATCGTCGTTAAAAACTACTACGAACTTGTCGAGGAAGGGTCAAAACACCCGATTCATTAAATCTATGAAGGCAGTAGGGGCATTTGTTAGGCCGAACATCATTACCAGAAACTTATAACGGGTCGTTTCGAGTGCGAAAGGCTGACTTTGACATGTCGCCTGGCTTGATTTTAAGTTGATGGTAACCCGAACAAAGATCAATCTTCAAAAATACTGAGGTGCCTTGTAGTTGATCGAATAAGTCGTCGATGTGGGGCAGTAGATATTTGTACCAGATGGTGGCCTTATTCGGCTCTCGGTAGTCGATGCACAGACGCATTGACCCATCTTTCTTCTTCACGAACAATACATGCGCTCCCCAAGGCGAAACATTAGGCCGAATGGATTTCTTGTTGAGCAATTCTTGCAACTAGACTTTAAGTTCCTTCAGCTCTGCAAGGGCCATTCTATAAGGAGCCTTAGAAATTGGTCAGTGTCGGGGAAGGTATCGATGGTGAATTCAATTTCTTGATCGAGTGGCATACCGAATAACTCGTCCGGGAAGACATTGAGGAACTCTGCCATAACGTCGGTTTGATCCGCATTTGCACCATCATGTCTCATGTCTCGAATAGACGCCAAATATTCTTGACAATCGGAATGCAACATCCTCCGAGCAAAAATTGTCGAGATCACCATGAACAACGTCGACGCTTCACCGCATGAGTAGCAGAACTCGACCTCTCCAGAAAGGCAAAAGGTGTCCCTCTTTCCTGCGTAGTCGATGGTGGCATTGCAAGCGCCGAGCCAATCCATTTCCAGTATGATGTCGTAGTCCTTAAGATCTAGAACTATCGCATCAAGATACGCTTTCCTACCTTCGATACAAATTCATTCAAAAAAACCTTCGATACAAATGATTCGGTCTCTGCAGCCTGAGTTTGCAAGTAGTTGCGTGCCCGATGGTATGCCAATACTAAGGTTAAGGCCCAGCGGGGTTATGAAAAATTTGTGTTCCTCAATAAAATATGCTAAAATAAAACTATGTGTGGCGCCAGAATCAAATAGTACACGTGCAGGCTTATTATTGAAAAGAGTATACCTGTCACAACTATATCTGAGTCAAACTCCTCATCTCGACTCATGGCGTAGACGCGGTCCTAGGCATTGGGGTGACGGTCTTGGCCATTCTGCGGCACAGGTTGCGGAGGTTTGGGTGCCTGGCCATGATTCCCTAGACGGTATTGTCGATGTTATTGTGGAGGGGCACTATGATTATGTCTTCGGGCCATGCAGTCTCGAAGTTGGTGACCCCTTTTTTTCCACAAAAGAAATATCCTCCGTCGAAGATATAACAGTTGGTGGCATGCTGTCTGAGGTGGTTGCACTTGGTGCAACGACGTAATGGGTTCTGCCCTTTGTAGCCGCAATTGTTTGGATGCTTTGGGGCATTGTTGTTGCCTCCCGCATAACTAGGACGTTTGTGATTAGAATGGTGCACAACGTCGGCAGCGACAAGAGGGTATCAGCTCTCAAGACGGAGAGCATGATTCAGAGCATCGCCCATGGTCTTATATTTCGGCACCATCGCGTGTGCAGAGATAGTGGGCCGCAGACCCACTTCGAACAGTAGTACGCGACACTCCTCTGTATGCAAAAATGCACCAGCAAATTTGGACAATTTGTTGAACTCTGCCGTACACTGTTGTACTGTCCTAGTCCCTTGCCTCAACTGTATGAATTCATTTTCCTTCTTTTGACGAACAGCTGAGAAAAGTTACTTGACTACGAAGGCTTTACAAAACGTGGCCCAAGAGATCGACGTTGAGTTGTTGTCGCGTCGGATCGCTTGCTTGTGCACGCCCCACTAGTCATGCACGTTCAAACGGAGTTGAAGTTGTGCGCAGGCGACTTGCTTGGATTCTACAATACCGAGGAGCTTGAAGTGGTCTTCCAGCTCTTCCAACCAATCAATCGCTATAGAAGGGCCTCGGTACTGCTGAAGGAAATGCAGCACGATATCTTGAACTCTGACACTTCAAAGTTGTAACTTCTCGGTGCTGCAGTTGACATTCGGACTCCTCCGGATTGACTACGATAGGTCGTGCCGTAGGCTTGGTGACAGTAGGGGTAGTTGCAGAGTTGTCGTTAGCCACAATCTTTTGGACCATTTGTTACAGAGCATCAAGCTGCTTTTGTTGCATCTTGGATTGTGCCTCGAAGCGAGCTTCGAACTGGGCCTGTCGAGCATCAGCTTGTCTCTGCTGGCTCTCGACGTGTTGTCGATGGCTCTCATTTTGGCATTGCTGGAATTTGGTTTTTTGTGTTGTGCTTCCAGCATGCGCAACATCCTCTCCATAGCGTTGGCAGAAGATTCAACCTTCGAACTACTCAAGCCAATTAACATGCTCGCCTCGTTCTCGATCGCGGCTTCTCCAACTTCTGAAATATAAGGCACTCACTTTAGTCTCAGAAAATATTATGGACTTATTGTATGGAACAACGGATCTCATCGACACGAGGTCAAGGGTTCGAGAATCAGGACGAAAGGCCAAGGACGTAAAGCCGTGCTCTGATACCGTTATGTCATGTCCCAATTTCGAAGAACCGATAGTCGTCCCCCGTGCGTGATGTCGTACGAGCCTAGTTGAGCACACACAAGGCAGAATCATAAGGTTATTCGAAACACAATGACTAGAGTGTACGTAGAAAAATTGAACAACACATTTGAAATAGAAATAAACTTTGCTTCACTAATATTCAACATCATTTACAGACTCTATTACCATAGGCGTCGCGCGGGCTTACAACTTGACTCAAAATATAAAATGACTATGATGAGATAATCGTTCAATACATTACATCTGCTTTTACACAACCAAAACACAAAATACATGCTATTGTGGGGAGTCGAGACATCTTTCTTTTAGACTGAATGTGCAGTCTTAAAGGATTGAAACAAAGCCTTTGGCACACGGACGTGACTTCAAAATGACTAGCGTCGCCTTGAGTTACCTCTCGGATCGGGGTACCTTTAGAAGCGAGGATCAATATATTATCGTGTACTGGTGAATGGCAATTTAAATACCACGCTCTCATTTAGTTCAAGAAATTATGTGAAACATGATCATAATTATGTGAAGGTCACTGACACCATAAGCCATCATGGACTATAGCTTTGTGAGACGGAACCCTTTTAAGCAAGTAGCGAGCCCCGCTGAAAGCTCCCGAATAACCTGTACTAATATCCAGCATACCTATCATGTTTCCTCCTAGGCCGAATCGGTCACGTGGCCCCGGAGTGCCGTTTGAGAAAACTTTACCTTGTGCATAAGTTGTCCATAACCGTGCTGGACTTAACTAGTTACTCAAGCATGGTCTATATTATGAGAACTTAACCATTTTTATCGTGTTCGCCTTGTCGTGGCATCATTAATCACTAACTATATCTTTTGATTGACATAGTTTTATATCATGAATAACATATCAATCATGTAAAAGTTTCATGGCATAATAGTTTTATAGTGAGTGTATGTGAGAAATCGTGCAACAGGTCATTGAAAGTAAGTATTTATGACCTTGCATTTTCGGTTAACATTCTTATCGATTGATTGAAGAACAAGAGGGTCAACCACTCACCTTGGATTTGATTGAGGCACCGGTTGGTTGTGCTTAGACGACGCCTACACGATCACCTGAAATCGCATAAGCAACTGATCAGAACACTGCCTATTCAATGAGTTCGATATAAAATGCAAAATTTGAAGAACGCAAGCCATGAAAACCATCGAAAATATTCACGAAAATGCATTCATAAAACCAAAGCCAAAAAAGCAAACGCAGCATGAAAAGCAGGCAGTGGAGAGGTCCCTTGAGCCTCAGCCGTAGAGTCTTTTCTCGGGACGCATACTGCTGATATAGGACTTGATTCCGAATAAAGCCATTCCATAACGAGGAAAGTATCTTAATTCAATCGGTCTCCTTCAATCGATTCAATCGATCCCGATCAATCGGTTCCGACCAAATCGATAGTAACAGTGTTCCTTTACCGCGCACCCCGTGGACGAAAAATGGGACACGATGTAGAGACGAGGCACTACACAGATGGCTACTTCCAGCATTAAAGCCTAAAATGGTTGTATTGGTGGATGCAAGCCCATGCATTAAAATTCCCAATATTGTAGCAAGCTCCTGGGATGATGCTAAACGAAGATCCTGGGTCAATATGCATTCGATCCGCTTTGATAGCACGGATGTGCCCAGTGTAGTATAATGGCCTATCATGCCGGTTGTTCTTGGGCAACATATCTTTATGAGAAAAAGTAATGTTTGGTACCCGCTCCATCATACTGTGGCGATGACGACAAGTAGCAGGATCTTCAAGAGGATGCGCTACCTACGTTAAGTAAGAGCCAGTGTATAGCAACGCTTCTCTTAGCACATCTCTCGTCTCTTTAGAGAGACAAATGAGCTCATAGATTGACAACCGACTTGGAGTATTAACAAAGCTGTGCTAATATATCGAAGTTGTATAGCTTATCCAGTCCTAAGATGGATTCTTCTTCAAAGATTTTTCGAACGAGGCATCTTTCGTTTGTCCTTATCAGTCGCCGATTGCTTTGGCGGAGTAGCTTCCAGTGCAGAAAGGAGATATATCCTCCAAATTGACTCATAAGTCCGTATATATGTTTTGTCGGACCTAGTCTCCTCGAAAAGAGCTTCATCTGTATAAAGGACAACATTACATGACTTATCCTTCTTCTTCTTAAATTTGGACTTGGAAGGAGGGACACCCTCCCACTGCTGGTCTTGTATGATATCAGGATGTACCCACATTAATTTTCCGATTTAAGTGGCCAATGGCACCAAACCGCTTGCTTCCTACCTGGACGGAGAAAAGATTAACAATCACACCTCAGGCTATAGGTATTGGGACCACACCATCCTTAACCTCTACCTTCAAAAAATCATTAAACTGCAATGAGACCATATTTGCACTAACCTTCTTCTGGTTGGCATGCACGGAGTGTGATGGCCTTAGAGTCTATCAGCTACTGGATTCTATCATCCAATGTGTAGCAATCCTACGTCGGATGATGCACATATCGGTGAAACAGACAGTGCTTTAGGTCATTAGTACGCCAAACTTCCTCAGGATATCTGATGTCAGGAAGCTTCAACTTGTTTTCTTTCATCAAAATTTGGAAGGTAGTCGTAGTATATTCCTCGTTGAATGTATACTTATTAGGTGGCATTGAAGTATCCTTTGGCTTTTGTTCAACGGTTGTCGAGACGTTGACAGTCAAAGACTCGTTCACTTTTTTGTTACCGTTGGAGTTGTTTTGGGGCACTTGCTCCAGTCTTCAGAGCTGGACTTTTTAAGACCCATTAGCTCAAGATTGCATGCAGACTTTTCAGCAGTCTCAACCATTGTTAGCAATCACCCGAATAAAACTCTATTATATTCGATTTTTTTTTTTGTATCTTTTATAAACGTGTAATACTTGCGTACTTTTTGACAGAACCAAATCAGTATGTAAATTTTAAGCATGCAAAATTTTAAACATATTATGTATAAGTTATTGAAAAAATTGGCCAAAAAACCTGCTGAAAACCTGTTTAATTAACCAAAATTGACAACATATTTAAGAATGTGAAGTTTCTAACCTTAATATTTTTATTTTTAGAATATTTGACCGAATTTTTGAACGTATTTTATTTGCACTGAGTCGATTTATACTCGTATTTTTGTCGTCCCGAATTTTTTCCGCGGACAAAACCTGATGTCTGCTTGTCTTATGTGGGAACATACTGAAAGTCGCTAGCATTTTTTTGGCCAAAAATAGAACTCTCAGTGTTTTGCCACGATCATTTTTAATGGTTTTTTCTAAGGGCACCAAATTTTTTACTTGGGGCTAGCCTAAAATTATTTTAAAAAAATTATAAGTTTGTCATCCATTTTTTTACTTGGGACTAGCCCAATTTTTTCCAGCAAGTTGGCAGTCCTAACATTATGTTAGGACTGCCAACTTACTGGAGGACTGCCAACTTGCTGGCAGTTTAGTAACTGCCAGCATGTTGGCAGTCATAACATATGTTAGGACTGCCAACAAGTTGGCAGTCCTCTTGTTGGCAGTCCTCGAAGAAAGCAGATGGGAAGGGACCCACCTGTCAGGCCTGGCGCAGCCGCCGCTCTCGTGCCACGCACCTGTCAGGCCTCGTCGCCATTGCTGCCTCCGTCGGCAACCTGCTACAAGGATGGGATAATGCCACCATAGCAGGTGGCTACACACACACACCACCACCACACTCAATTCCATCAATTCTTTCTTGATCGCGTCGTGTCTATTACTTTTCAGGAGCTGTTCTGTACATCAAGAGGGAGCTCAAGTTGGAGAGCCGCCCCGCCGTCGAGGGCCTCGTCGTCGCCGCGTCCCTCGTCGGTGCCACCCTCGTCACCCTCCTCTCCGGTGCCGCACCTATACGGCCGCCAACCGCTCATTGTCCTCTCCTCCGTCCTCTACTTCCTCTCCGGGTTCCTCATGCTCTGGTCGCCCAACGTCTGCGTGCTCCTCCTCGCGCGGCTGGAGTACCCACACCGCACCCACATCCGCTGGAGGAAGGAGGAGGAAGGAGAGAGGAGAGAGAAAAACTCTAAAATTGGGCTGCCCCCAAGCAAATTATGGGTGGCTCATATACTCAAGAACAACTCCTCACCATGGGAGACTCTATTGAGGCGAAAGCCGAATTTCGGGTTTCAACGAAAGACCATCGCTGTCCTTACAACCTGAAAGGATATGAACATCTTGTTCATCTTCCTTCCCACGATAACCATGACAATGGTATACACAATTATATCGTGGATACCTTGGTAACTATGAATAGCAATATGCATGAAGATAGGCAAACTATCCGAAAGGATGTTGTTGATATGATTAGTACAATACATACCATTCATACGGATGTTATTAATGTTGGACGAGAAGTCGTTCAAGTTAAAAACGATCTTAAAAGTCTAGGAAAAATTCCTATGGATGTTGACACTGCTACTAGTAAACCAGCTAGAACTGCAGGCCAACCATTGGTAGTTCGACGGAGCCGTTGGGCTACAAATATTAATATGATGAAACTTTCTTCTAAGGAAACCAACACAATTCCTTCAGAAGAAATTGATGAAAGCTTTTATAAAACCTTTTTAAGGTTACAACAATAGGAACTGTCAGGAGATATTGACAGTGAACTTGTATATACATATTATGAACAACATGCTAAAGCAATTGACTTCTTCAAATGGAAACATGCTGAGAGTTCTGATTCAGACTCATCAGATAGCGATACAGAACCCCTCTTCGTTCGCACCATTGAAGAAGGACAAAGTAGAAATGATACTTTAAATATCGAAGCGGAACCACATCTAAATCCTACGACTATACCTCCTAATCCTGAGGTTATAATGAGGGATCCAAAATTTATTCTTGGAGAACCCTCCCCTTACACTTTTAAATTTAGAGAGGAAAGGCGTAAAGATTGGAATAAGCTCCATTCTTCCCAACGATCATACCAACAAGATAAAAGATATTTATCTGATGGTTTGATCTTAAACCTTGAAAATATTCCACACAAACAAATTGGAGAATCTCTCTCTAATTGGTTACAAAAAATGCAAGGGATGGCATATTTTCTCACTGCTGACATAAGTACTGAAGGTTATATTCATTATGCCACTAGCCATTGGCAAGGTGACATAATAGCATGGTTGAGAAATTTTGAAACTCAAAATCCTCAAAAAATAGAAACACTAAATGCAAATCCAGATAAATTTGCAGCACTTGAAGAACTGATTAAGCAACTTCTAGCAGATTTCACAGGAGAAGTATCCCAAGCTACAAAAAATTATAATAAGATATTACATAAGATGATTTTGTGTGATATTTGCATGTTAGAAGAATTTGTATCAAAATACATTGGATTAATTTTCCATTTAAATGATAATAGGGAAAAGGAATTCTGGATGGAAGGATTCTTTACTAAAATTCCCTATCCTTGGAATAATATTATTAAAGCAAGATATGACGAATTTCGTGGTGGTATGAATGGTCTTCATACAACTGGCATGCTCAAAAAGGCATGTATGAGAACCATGGAAGAAACTTGCGAGCAGGCTAAAGCTGCATCTCAAATGAATAAATTCATTAAGAACTCTGTACTCGGTTATAGATGTTGCAACAAGTACGATGAAGATATTAATTTCCAGTTTGGATGTCCACCTACATGGAAACAACCAAAATGGAAAAAGTCATAGAAAAAGGGTAAAACCATTAGTAAGAAAAAATGGAAAATTACTATAAAGAAATGGAAACCTAACTTCAAAAAGAAGTTTAAAACAGAAAAGAATTTCTATAAAAGGAAATTTATTAAGAGAAAAAAGTTCAAAAACGGTTGTAAATGTTTTAAATGCAACAAGGAGGGACACTTCGCCAATGAATGTCCTGAAAACATACAAAGTGTGGTCATAGCTGACCTTGATGATTATGGTATTCATATTGGAACCATAGATGAAATTAGCAGTAATACTTCTGCTTCTTCTGTCTATGAGATTGAGTCTATGGATGAATCCTCTGGAGAAGATAATTCTTCTGAAATTGAGGATCTCAGCAATGCTATAGAACATCTCAAGATAAATATGAATACAATAAATAAAACTCATAATGCAATACGTATTACCCTCTTAGATGATAAAGCTATCCTTCCCATAAAAGAAGGGATTTCTGCAGGATATACTTTATACGCTAAAGAGGATGTTTGTATTAAACGATACAGAAGCGTCGAGATACGTCTTGGACTACAAATCTTTATACCCCTTGGATATTATGGTGTTATCCATAGTGTTCCTTTGCATACGAATAAAGGTATATTGTTGACACAGGGTTTTATTGAACCAGTGTCAAGACATAATGTATGTATTACCGTTAAAAATACGGTCTATGAGGGTGACTATATTATTCACCGTGGTGACCCTATTGGGTTACTAGTAATACATAAATATGAGGATCTACCTATGGTGGAAGAACCCCTTCCGTCTAAAATAGTTCCTCAACCTGGTTCTAGTTCGAGTATTAGCTCTGACAGGAGAAACCCTGACGAGCATTACTATGAATTCAGAATCTATATGAATAGACTTACGTCAGAAGAAACTTCGAATTCTAGCCTCCAGCAAAGTGAAGGTGAACAATTCGAAATTACTGACGAAGATCTGGAAAAGCTCAAGGAAGCTATTCCTCATTCAGATAAGAAGGAAGTATATAAACCTATATCCTTCCAATCTAGATTCTTAAACAAACATACCTATGTATTCGAACGAATGCAAGAAAATATTGAATTAAGAGGTGGAGAAGATTTTTCTTCTATCTGCCTTCTTGACAAGAAGAAAATCGAAAAATTAAAAAAGAAATATCCAAAGATGAGATATCTTCATATAGGGTTGATTCAGTTGAAGATAACTGGTCTTTTTCGAACAGGGATTGATACTCCCATACTTGTTGTCTGTATGGACGAACGTATCATTAATAGCCCTCTTAATAGTATCATTGGAGGAGCTAAGTCCAACCTGGTAAACAGGTTATTTGGAATAAACATTCATCCGGACTTTTCTATAAGTCTTGATGATGAAAATATTGAAAAAATATGTACTTTATCCATAAACGTTCAGGGCATTGAACTCATGCCGGGATCTAAGGTTTTGGGTATACAATGGGAACATTGTATGGCTTTAAACGATACCCCAACGTTTAAATCCATTACGCCTAAGCATCTGGTTAAACTCTTCGAGGTTGGCATGGGCAAGACTATACAACCAAGATTAGTAAAATTAGAGCATTTAAGGCTTGACAATGAAATGCAAATTTTTGTCAAATCCTTAAAACCTAAACTTGAAGTACCTATTATTGCCTCTGGCAATACTATTTCTACTGTAATAAGTGGAAGTCGACCTCAGTCTCATGATAATGAGGCTTCCTCCTCTAATTCAGTAAGAATTTCACGATCTAATTCTATGGGACATTTAGATTAGGGAAGAATATCAATTTCACCTGATATTTCTGCCCTTAGAACTAGTATTAATGAACCTCCAATGGAGGGATGGACTAGTCTCCTGATGAATGATGGTGCCAGGAGAGATAATAATCTAGTCGTACACACATCATTACCCTCTATTAGGGAAAATAGATCTGACTTGTCTTAATTAATGATCAAAACAACTCTTGATCTTAAGACGTTTTCCCAAGGTCATATTTATATTCCTTTAACCATTTGTACTCCTGGTTATAAGGAACTAACTATTCATGCACTCCTTGACACAGGAGCAGAAGTTAGTTTATTACAGAAATTGTTCATACCTGAACATTTACGTTATAAACTTGATCGACCTTGTCGATTAAATGACTTCATGGGACGCCAAATATCAGTTGAGTTTGGAGCCATAGTTGATGTCCAAATCCCTGATATTCAGGGCCTTTTTAAAACATATAAGTTTTCTTTTCGGTTACTTTCGAAAGATTTTGATAATGATTGCTTATTAGGTATGGATAACCTTCGGAATTATCCGCCTTTTAATCATCATTATTTTGACATTGATGGACGCTCTATTCCTCGCGTTCCCTTCAATGTTTCACTTGCTAACAAGTTTTCACCAGCAGCACAGCGTGGTGAGATTGACGATAAAATTTGTACTTACAATATACCTACGGATAATAATTTCTAAAAAATTATTCATGGCATGTTAGAACCATTATATTCTGATAATCCATTAAAATGGTTTGACAAAGCTCTGAGATATTGCAAAATTGAGCTTCTTGATATATATAAAGAATCGAAAGTTCGTGTTAATAGCATCATGGTTTCTCCATCAGACAAGGAGGAATTTGCTAAACAAATAGATGAATTACTTCGATTAAAATTGATACAAAAAAGCCATAGTACTCATTCATCTCCTGCATTCCTAGTTAGGAATGCTGCATTGCTATAAAACGAGGAAAAGCTAGGATGGTTATTAATTATCGTAAGCTTAACAGCTATACAGCAGGAGGCCTTTACCTCGTTTTATAGCAATGCAGCAGGAGGCCTTTACCCCGGCAGGCTGAACAAGCTAAGTATAAAACAATGACTGGAGAGCAACCTAGACGAAGAGGCTGCATTGCTCGTAGCGTTCGCTTTGGCCGCCTTTTTAGGGCCTGCCGGGGTAAAGGCCTCCTGCTGCATTGCTATAAAACGAGGTAAAGGCCTCCTGCTGTATAGCTGTTAAGCTTACGATAATTAATAACCATCCTAGCTTTTCCTCGTTTTATCTCAGCATGATTCCTAACTAGGAATGTAGGAGATGAATGAGTACTATGGCTTTTTTGTATCAATTTTAATCGAAGTAATTCATCTATTTGTTTAGAAAATTCCTCCTTGTCTGATGGAGAAACCATGATGTTATTAACACGAACTTTCGATTCTTTATGTATATCAAGAAGCTCAATTTTGCAATATCTCGGAGCTTTGTCAAACCATTTTAATGGATTATCAGAATATAATGGTTCTAACATGCCATGAATAATTTTTTGGAAATTGTTATCCGTAGGTATATTGTAAGTACAAATTTTATCGTCAATCTCACCACGCTGTGCTGCTGGTGAAAATTTGTTAGCAAGCGAAACATTGAAGGGAACGCGAGGAATAGAGCGTCCATCAATGTCAAAATAATGATGATTAAAAGGCGGATAATTCCGAAGGTTATCCATACCTAATAAGCAATCATTATCAAAATCTTTCGGAAGTAACCGAAAAGAAAACTTATATGTTTTAAAAAGGCCATGAATATTAGGGATTTGGACATCAACTATGGCTCCAAACTCAACTGATATTTGGCGTCCCATGAAGTCATTTAATCGACAAGGTCGATCAAGTTTATAACGTAAATGTTCAGGTATGAACAATTCCTGTAATTAACTAACTTCTGCTCCTGTGTCAAGGAGTGCATGAATAGTTAGTTCCTTATAACCAGGAGTACAAATGGTTAAAGGAATATAAATATGACCTTGGGGAAACGTCTTAAGATCAAGAGTTGTTTTGATCATTAAGACAAGTCAGATCTATTTTCCCTAATAGAGGGTAATGATGTGTGTACGACTAGATTATTATCTCTCCTGGCACCATCATTCATCAGGAGACTAGTCCGTCCCTCCATTGGAGGTTCATTAATACTAGTTCTATGGGCAGAAATATCAGGTGAAATTGATATTCTTCCCGAATCTAAATGTCCCATAGAATTAGATCGTGAAATTCTTACTGAATTAGAGGAGGAAGCCTCATTATCATGAGACTGAGGTCGACTTCCACTTATTACAGTAGAAATAGTATTGCCAGAGGCAATAAAGTACTCAGTAGGTACTTCAAGTTTAGGTTTTAAGGATTTGACAAAAATTTGCATTTCATTGTCAAGCCTTAAATGCTCTAATTTTACTAATCTTGGTTGTATAGTCTTGCCCATGCCAACCTCGAAGAGTTTAACTAGATGCTTAGGCGTAATGGATTTAAACGTTGGGGTATCGTTTAAAGCCATACAATGTTCCCATTGTATACCCAAAACCTTAGATCCCGGCATGAGTTCAATGCCCTGAAGGTTTATGGATAAAGTACATGTTTTTTCAATATTTTCATCATCAAGACTTATAGAAAAGTCAGGATGAATGTTTGTTCCAAATAACCTGTTTACCAGGTTGGACTTAGCTCCTCCAATGATACTATTAAGAGGGCTATTAATGATACGTTCGTCCATACAGACAACAAGTATGGGAGTATCAATCCCTGTTCGGAAAAGACCAGTTATCTTCAACTGAATCAACCCTATATGAAGATATCTCATCTTTGGATATTTTTTTTTTAATTTTTCGATTTTCTTCTTGTCAAGAAGGCAGATAGAAGAAAAATCTTCTCCACCTCTTAATTCAATATTTCCTTGCATTCGTTCAAATACATAGGTATGTTTGTTTAAGAATCTAGATTGGAAGGATATAGGTTTATATACTTCCTTCTTATCTGAATGAGGAATAGCTTCCTTGAGCTTTTCCAGATCTTCGTCAGTAATTTCGAATTGTTCACCTTCACTTTGCTGGAGGCTAGAATTCGAAGTTTCTTCTGACGTAAGTCTATTCATATAGATTCTGAATTCATAGTAATGCTCGTCAGGGTTTCTCCTGTCAGAGCTAATACTCGAACTAGAACCAGGTTGAGGAACTGTTTTAGACGGAAGGGGTTCTTCCACCATAGGTAGATCCTCATATTTATGTATTACTAGTAACCCAATAGGGTCACCACGGTGAATAATATAGTCACCCTCATAGACCATATTTTTAACGGTAATACATACATTATGTCTTGACACTGGCTCAATAAAACCCTGTGTCAACAGTATACCTTTATTCGTATGCAAAGGAACACTATGGATAAAACCATAATATCCAAGGGGTATAAAGATTCGTAGTCCAAGACGTATCTCGGCGCTTCTGTATCGTTTAATACAAACATCCTCTTTAGCGTATAAAGTATATCCTGCAGAAATTCCTTCTTTTATGGGAAGGATAGCTTTATCATCTAAGAGGGTAATACGTATTGCATTATGAGTTTTATTTATTGTATTCATATTTATCTTGAGATGTTCTATAGCATTGCTGAAATCCTCAATTTCAGAAGAATTATCTTCTCCAGAGGATTCATCCATAGACTCAATCTCATAGACAGAAGAAGCAGAAGTATTACTGCTAATTTCATCTATGGTTCCAATATGAATACCATAATCATCAAGGTCAGTTATGACCACACTTTGTATGTTTTTAGGACATTCATTGGCGAAGTGTCCCTCCTTGTTGCATTTAAAACATTTACAACCTTTTTTGAACTTTTTTCTCTTAATAAATTTCCTTTTATAGAAATTCTTTTCTGTTTTAAACTTCTTTTTGAAGTTAGGTTTCCATTTCTTTATTGTAATTTTCCATTTTTTCTTACTAATGGTTTTACCCTTTTTCCATGACTTTTTCTATTTTGGTTGTTTCCATGTAGGTGGACATCCAAACTGGAAATTAATATCTTTATCGTACTTGTTACAACATCTATAACCGAGTACAGAGTTCTTAATGAATTTATTCATTTGAGATGCAGCTTTAGCCTGCTCGCAAGTTTCTTCCATGGTTCTCATACATGCCTTTTTGAGCATGCCAGTTGTATGAAGACCATTCATACCACCACGAAATTCGTCATATCTTGCTTTAATAATATTATTCCAAGGATAGGAAATTTTAGTAAAGAATCCTTCCATCCAGAATTCCTTTTCCCTATTATCATTTAAATGGAAAATTAATCCAATGTATTTTGATACAAATTCTTCTAACATGCAAATATCACACAAAATCATCTTATGTAATATCTTATTATAATTTTTTGTAGCTTGGGATACTTCTCCCGTGAAATCTGCTAGAAGTTGCTTAATCAGTTCTTCAAGTGCTGCAAATTTATCTGGATTTGCATTTAGTGTTTCTATTTTTTGAGGATTTTGAGTTTCAAAATTTCTCAACCATGCTATTATGTCACCTTGCCAATGGCTAGTGGCGTAATGAATATAACCTTCAGTACTTATGTCAGCAGGGAGGAAATATGCCATCCCTTGCATTTTTTGTAACCAATTAGAGAGATATTCTCCAATTTGTTTGTGTGGAACATTTTCAAGGTTTAAGATCAAACCATCAGATAAATATCTTTTATCTTGTTGGTATGATCGTTGGGAAGATTGGAGCTTATTCCAATCTTTACGCCTTTCCTCCCTAAATTTAGAAGTGTAAGGGGAGGGTTCTCCAAGAATAAATTTTGGATCCCTCATTATAACCTCAGGATTAGGAGGTATAGTCGTAGGATTTAGATGTGGTTCCGCTTCGATATTTAAAGTATCATTGCTACTTTGTCCTTCTTCAATGGTGCGAACAAAGAGGGGTCTGTATCGCTATCTGATGAGTCTGAATCAGAACTCTCAGCATGTTTCCATTTGAAGAAGTCAATTGCTTTAGCATGTTGTTCATAATATGTATATACAAGTTCACTGTCAATATCTCCTGACAGTTCCTGTTGTTGTAACCTTAAAAAGGTTTTATAAAAGCTTTCATCAATTTCTTCTGGAGGAATTGTGTTGGTTTCCTTAGAAGAAAGTTTCATCATATTAATATTTGTAGCCCAACGGCTCCGTCGAACAACCAATGGTTGGCCTGCAGTTCTAGCTGGTTTACTAGTAGCAGTGTCAACGTCCATAGGAATTTTTTCTAGACTTTTAAGATCGTTTTTAACTTGAACGACTTCTCGTCCAACATTAATAACATCCGTATGAATGGTATGTATTGTACTAATCATATCAACAACATCCTTTCGGATAGTTTGCATATCTTCATGCATATTGCTATTCATAGTTACCAAGGTATCCACGATATAATTGTGTATACCATTGTCATGGTTATCGTGGGAAGGAAGATGAACAAGATGTTCATATCCTTTCAGGTTGTAAGGACAGCGATGGTCTTTCGCTGAAACCCGAAATTCGGCTTTCGTCTCAATAGAGTCTCCCATGGTGAGGAGTTGTTCTTGAGTATATGAGCTATGGTAGGCTCTAGTATGTTTTAACAAAAATATTCTAAGATCTCTGCTATTGCTCACTTTGACCCTTGATTCCGCGGCTTAACATAGTTCCCCTACGCTCCCTGATAACACTGATCAAGGAACTACCGTGGTTTTCTGGCAGGGTTTGGCCTCGAACCTACGACCACAAGCCTGAACTACTGCTTCACGGAATTAGAACACAGCTTTGGTTCGTTTCCTACACCAAAGCGTAAGAGCTACTGCACACATCTTAGCGTTATTCTTGTTAAAATAACTAGCTGCCTATCATAGATCCATACTCAAGAACACAGGTTTACTCAGACATAATTAAAAGAAAGTAAAAAGAAAAGAAAGATGACTTACTAAGAACACCAGATCTTTATTTAGTACACTGGCTCTGATACCAATTTACAACGGTGAATAACGGATTGAGAAAGGACACAAAGGAAAGCACTCAAGCACTTGAGTGCTTGAGTGCTTTCCTTTGTGTGCTTTCTCAATCCGTTATTCATCGTTGTAAATTGTATTGCTTTCCTTTTCGGTTACTTCCGAAAGATTTTGATAATGATTGCTTATTAGGTATGGATAACCTTCGGAATTATCCGCCTTTTAATCATCATTATTTTGACATTGATGGACGCTCTATTCCTCGCGTTCCCTTCAATGTTTCGCTTGCTAACAAGTTTTCACCAGCAGCACAGCGTGGTGAGATTGACGATAAAATTTGTATTTACAATATACCTACGGATAACAATTTCCAAAAAATTATTCATGGCATGTTAGAACCATTATATTCTGATAATCCATTAAAATGGTTTGGCAAAGCTCCGAGATATTGCAAAATTGAGCTTCTTGATATACATAAAGAATCGAATGTTCGTGTTAATAGCATCATGGTTTCTCCATCAGACAAGGAGGAATTTGCTAAACAAATAGATGAATTACTTCGATTAAAATTGATACAAAAAAGCCATAGTACTCATTCATCTCCTGCATTCCTAGTTAGGAATCATGCTGAGATAAAACGAGGAAAAGCTAGGATGGTTATTAATTATCGTAAGCTTAACAGCTATACAAAATTTGATGGTTATTTTATCCCTTCTGCTGAAAATCTTATTAGGCAGATACAAGGAGCCAAGTTTTATAGCAAGTTTGACGCCAAGTCAGGATTTTGGCAACTCAAGCTAGCTGATAAAACTTACATTGAACTAACAGCATTCAGCTGTCCTCAGGGACATTTTGAATGGTTAGTTATGCCATTTGGATTAAAAAAATGCTCCACAGATATTCCAGAAATGGATGAATTCTATATTTGGTCATCTTAATTTTGTAGTTGTATACATTGATGATATTCTTGTGTTCTCTAAATCTGCTGATGAACACAAAGATCATTTATTACAAGTAGCCAAACTTCTTTTAGACAATGGCATTATTCTTAGTCCTAAGAAGATCGAACTGTTTAAAACAGAAATTGATTTCTTAGGTAAAGTAATAAAAAATGGACAGTTAGAACTACAACAGCATATTTATACAAAAATTAAGGATTTTCCTGAAGACTTCAAAACCTTGAAAGAACTTCAGAGTTTCCTTGGACTACTTAACTATGGTAGAAAGTTTATACCTCATCTTTCTGCTAGAGTTAAAAAGTTACAAGATAAGTTAGCAGCTGAACAAGCTAAGTATAAAACAATGACTGGAGAGCAACCTAGGAAGTGGGATACCAGTAAGATTTCTATCTCTCTCTCATCTTCGGAGAAGGAAGAAATTTCAAAAATCAAAGATCTGGTTAAAGACCAGAAAATCCTTTACTTTCCTTTAGACGACGAGAAAATTGTTTTGCAAACTGATGCTTCTGATTACTTTTGGGCAGGAGTATTGATTGCAAAAAATAAAGAAATTGTTGCATATACTTCTGAAAAATTCACTAAAACCCAGATTAAGTATGCTACTTATGATAAAGAATTACTTGCTGTTAAATTAGCTATAAAGAGTTTGCGCATATATCTTCTTTATAGAAATTTTATTATTGAAACTGATAATAAATCTGTTGCTCAGTTTCTTAAAAAGAAAACTATTAATAATCCCGAAGAAAATCTTCGAAGGATTAGAATTGCGATATATTTAGAAATTTTTAATTATGAAGTTAATTATATTCCTGGATATACTAACTTTCTTGCTGACACTCTTACCAGGCCATAATGCTATGGCTCAAGAGGAGTTCTCACGGATCAAAAAAATACATGACGATATGAAAAGACAGGAGGCCTTTACCCCGGCAGGCCCTAAAAAGGCGGCCAAAGCGAACGCTGCGAGCAATGCAGCCTCTTCGTCTGGGACGACAACGATGAATAACCCAGTCCCCGGGACAGAAGGTCCCAAAGTGGCGAATAGCCAAAACATTCAGGCGAATAGCCAACAAAGGGTGAATAACCCAAATGCTGTACAGGCACAAGCCGCACAGGCACAAGCAGTCCAGAGAGGACCCAAGAAGTTGGTTCCTTTCCAAGGAAAAACATATGCCAACACCATGGTAAAAAACTGGTACAACCATGAAAAGGCAGGAGGCCTTTACCCCGGCAGGCCCTAAAAAGGCGGCCAAAGCGAACGCTGCGAGCAATGCAGCCTCTTCGTCTGGGACGACAATGGTGAATAACCCAGTCCCCAGGACAGAAGGTCCCAAAGTGGTGAATAGCCAAAACATTCAGGCGAATAGCCAACAAAGGGTGAATAACCCAAATGCTGTACAGGCACAAGCCGCACAGGCACAAGCAGTCCAGAGAGGACCCAAGAAGTTGGTTCCTTTCCAAGGAAAAACATATGCCAACACCATGGTAAAAAACTGGTACAACCAAGACCTTGAAAAGAATGACAAGGATTCTTGGGATAAATTCAATGGCTGTTACAGAGCCATGCAATCAAATGATCTGAAGGGTGCGAGTTTCTGGCTTTCTCAAATTGAGAAGCAGTTTCTGGCAGAAAAGGCGAAGGCCTCACAATACAATGCCAAGCTCCATGAACTACGGCAGATGGCTATCCAGATGATCGCATATAGTGCCACATCTCGGTCACCTGCTATAGTCTCTAGAGAAAAAGACCTCTTCCAGGGACATAGTGCAGAACATAAAGAACTGTGGGAAATCCTGAAGCAAATAGATAGCCATGATCTGGTCAATTTTCGGATCCCAGACATACTGCGTTTGTATCAGGCTATGTCCATAGAGAACGAGCGCCTTCAGTACATGGAGACTGAGGGTATGGTACAGAGTATGATCACTATGTACCAACAACAGATAATTGATGAAGCCCGTCTTCTTGCTTATTTCAGACGCCTAGATGACTCTGAAATCACTAGGTATTTTGAAGGCAGGGAGATTGTTTATTCTCCAAATGGTTTTATTCACCTGGTCTGTTGTTTCCAGGAGATTATCAATATGACTCTTCAGATCAGCAAAGGATTTGTGCATGAGGTGTTTGTTTGCACCTCTGAAAAAGAACTTTATGAGTCGACCATCCCAGAGATCTGCTGGGAAGCAGCGGTCGCTCATTCTTCCAGGTTCTAGGCGATGTTCAGATTCAGAGTTTGGAGTGTTTGGGAAGAGCGGAGGTATATCAAGATCTTCCCGTCCTACCAGATTTGGGAGCTTCATCGGCTGGAAGGTGATCCAGGACTGGTGTTTTCTCCGTTCAAGAAGGAAAATTTCAATGAAGCTAAGGAGCGGTACGGTGCTGCTAGGGAGTTCTTTCTTGAAGCTCAGAAGCTGCATCAGAGCTCAGCCACTCTTTCCTGCAGTGGCAAAGTTATTCTGGCCAACTACCTTTGCAGAAGGCCAGAGGACGACAACACTAGGACTTCTCTCTTGCAGGAGTTCTTATCCAGTTTGAACCTTGGCCCAGCAGGAATTATGGCCAGGGATGATGTGAACTCTGAGGACCTTCTAATGGCTGGTCTTCAGATTGAAGGAAGCGAGGTGGGCCTATGAAGCGCAGGCTCACGCAGAAGGATGTTCTTAGACGCTACCGGAAATGGGTGGGATGGCGTCTACCAAAAAGAAGAAAGGTGGCACTCAGTCCTGTGCCAGAAGATGAACCAATGCAAGTTTCGCCTCCTCCACAATCTTCTCCTTCCGTGGCAGAGATGGATTACACAATTGCTGCAGCTTCACCCTTGGAAAGAAGAATCCAGGCTTGGGAAGAAGCTGAAAGAGCCTACAGAAATTGGTACCTCGGGGAGTGCCTCAACATTGGTCTCCACCACGTGGAGAGTCTCCATCTACCTCTACTTTTGATAATTGGGATGGATGGTGGATTTCTATTTGGGAGGACCCCATATTTGCGGACCCTACAATCATCTATAGTAGGGAGCATGGAGACACCTCACGAAGCACTGATCGTGACCCTCCACCAACTCAGTGATGGGGGAAGATTCGTTCTCATCCAGAACGAATAATGCCAAGATGATGGTGACTGCGCACCAACTGATCGTGATGGCGGGCCAGCAAAGAGATAAGGAGGAATCTTTTCTCACTTATTGAGAAAAGACTGTTGACACCGGTAGCCCTAACCGGCTAAACCGGTTAGTATCGTCCCTTCGGCCTATATATAGATGGGCTTATGTTTGTGAAAGGGCAACGAAGTTTGTAATATTTTCCTTTTGTGTGCTTTGTGAGTGCTTGAGTGCTTTCCTTTGTGTGCTTTCTCAATCCGTTATTCACCGTTGTAAATTGGTATCAGAGCCAGCGTACTAAATAAAGATCTGGTGTTCTTAGTAAGTCATCTTTCTTTTCTTTTTACTTTCTTTTAATTATGTCTGAGTAAACCTGTGTTCTTGAGTATGGATCTATGATAGGCAGCTAGTTATTTTAACAAGAATAACGCTAAGATGTGTGCAGTAGCTCTTACGCTTTGGTGTAGGAAACGAACCAAAGCTGTGCTCTAATTCCGTGAAGCAGTACTTCAGGCTTGTGGTCGTAGGTTCGAGGCCAAACCCTGCCAGAAAACCACGGTAGTTCCTTGATCAGCGTTATCAGGGAGCGTAGGGGAACTATGTTAAGCCGCGGAATCAAGGGTCAAAGTGAGCAATAGCATTTTTTTTTTTAGTATCATTGGAGGAGCTAAGTCCAACCTGGTAAACAGGTTATTTGGAATAAACATTCATCCGGACTTTTCTATAAGTCTTGATGATGAAAATATTGAAAAAACATGTACTTTATCCATAAACCTTCAGGGCATTGAACTCATGCCGGGATCTAAGGTTTTGGGTATACAATGGGAACATTGTATGGCTTTAAACGATACCCCAACGTTTAAATCCATTACGCCTAAGCATCTAGTTAAACTCTTCGAGGTTGGCATGGGCAAGACTATACAACCAAGACTAGTAAAATTAGAGCATTTAAGGCTTGACAATGAAATACACTCAATTCCATCAATTCTTTCTTGATCGCGTCGTGTCTATTTACTTTTCAGGAGCTGTTCTGTACATCAAGAGGGAGCTCAAGTTGGAGAGCCGCCCCGCCGTCGAGGGCCTCGTCGTCGCTGCGTCCCTCGTCGGCGCCACCCTCGTCACCCTCCTCTCCGGTGCCGCCTCCGACCTATACGGCCGCCAACCGCTCATTGTCCTCTCCTCCGTCCTCTACTTCCTCTCCGGGTTCCTCATGCTCTGGTCGCCCAACGTCTGCGTGCTCCTCCTCGCGCGGCTGGAGTACCCACACCGCACCCACATCCGCTAGAGGAAGGAGGAGGAAGGAGAGAGGAGAGAGAAAAACTCTAATATTGGGCTGCCCCCAAGCAAATTATGGGTGCCCTCCAGCAAAATTTTCACCTGCTTGGACTGTCCCCAAGTAAGGGTTGTCCCCAAGTAAATTTTGTGGTGCCCTTTAAAAAAACCTTTTTAATGATCAGAAATATTTATGTTTTTTAATCCGTTATTTGGTTCAAAACTGAGGGAAGTTTAAGCTCAACAATAGTGCCACATAGCCGTTCTCGATTTGTCGTTGTAGTGTGATGGCAACCCTGCCATTTCCGGCATCAATTCATCTTCCCAAATTATAACTTTGTGCCAAGAGGAAATTTTTCATTGGTTTTGGAACAAGTCAAAAAAAACTTTCACTACTTTTGGTACAAGCAATGCTTTGTTGGTGCATAAATAAAGGTCACATAGAGAACTTTTTTTTTTCCTAGAAGACTTGTATTTTTAAGTTGTGTTGGTATCCCAAATTTGTAGCTTCCAAAGCACCATTTAACTAAGGCTAATTCTAAGGGAACTCCTAAATTTACTTGGAGCTAGTTCTTAGTCTTACTAGGGGACAGTCCAAGAAGGTAAAAGTTTTACTGGAGACATCCCAAATTTTATTTGGGGCTAGCCCACCCCCAAAAATTAGGATTTCGCAGAATGAGAAGATGGAGGTCGAAGGAGAGGCGCTGCCGGCGCGGTCGAGGACTCCAGGCCAGCCACCGAGCTCCGCTGCGTCTTCGTCGACGCGGAAGGAGAGGGCGACGAGCGTCGACCTTTACCAGAGACGGGAGGGGGCGGCGAGCGTCCATCTTCTCCTCTCACTCGACCTCTCCTTCGACCTTTACCAGAGGCGGGAGAGGCGTTGTCGGCGCGGTCGAGGACTCTAGGCCAGCCACCGAGCTCCGCTGCGTCTTCGTCGACGCGGACTCCAACTAAGTTGGCAGTTCTACTTTATGTTTTTGGCAGTCCTACTTTATGTTAGAACCGCCAGCTTAGTTGCAGTCCTACTTGCTAAAAAAATTTGGACTAATCCCAAATAAAGAAATTGAATGGCAAACTTGTAATTTTTTAGAAAATTTTTGGACTAGCCCCAATTAAAAATGGATGTGTCCTTAGAAAAAGCCTTAACTAATGTGAAATCATATCCCAATCCATATCAAAAGAAAATGAACTATGTTCAAAACTAAACATAAAATAACAAAAAAAAAATATCACATGGTTTTTTTTTTTTTGAAATGAAATTGATTTGATCGATGATTCAGATCATCCTAGTCAGTAGATGATGTTTTTCCACACATTAATCTTTTGACAACCAACTCAGAACCATCGTCAACATCCCTAAATAATTTAACAACAAAAACTTGCTCATAACAAATTTGCACCAATAAAATAAATTACCCTCTCTCAAAAACAAATAAATCCAAAAAAATCTTCCTCTAAGTATTAGTGTAACAATGATTTGAGAAGAAAAGTATCAGTATACAAAGATTTGAGGAAGACGTAGCGGGGCAGTGTAGGAGAAAGGTGGAGTAAGTGAAGCCGAGGGAGAGGAGGTGGCGATGGAGCGTGGAGCCAACGAGGTTGCGGTGTCCGACGATGAAGATCTTGGCTGACTTGTCGGAGAGGATGAAGTGTACGGAGAGAGAAATTAAAAAATTAGAAACGAAGGGGATGAAGGTGGTCGAGTCTATTTTTGTTTACCCACCCAAACTAGATTGAATATTCATCCTCCAATGAATAAATGACACATGGTATTTTCATCCCACACAAATCACTTCACAAGTGGTTTTGTTCACCCACCAAAATAGTTTTGTGCCATGTGTCATTTATTGAATGTAGGCTGAACATCCCACCTAGTTTTGGAGAAATTGTTGTATGGTCAAGTAATTAGACCATCTCCAATGGTGATTTCTAAAATTGAGTTCTTATCCTACTTGGCATTGTACTTTAAGGAGATTTCTATCCTAGTTGAAATTTTTTTTACATAGAAATTGTACACATACAAAAAATACTCTCCAATGGTTCTCCATTTCTGTCATATGTGTCACATAGTAAAAGGACCAATTTAATGGTGTGGGACCCAATAATAATTGTCATGAGAGATAGGAGAATTTCTATGAGAGAAACCCTCCTAGAAAGTTTTCATCCTACATCATTGTCACCTAGGATAGAAATGGTGATAGAAACTACCATTGGAAGAAGTTTTTTCTAAAGTGGATTTATTCCATAGAAATAGGGAAGATAGAAACCCCATTGGAGATGGTCTTAGTGGCCGGGCTCACCATTCATCATTGCCACGTGGTGAGACCGGACCACACAATAATTTCTTCTAATTTTGGTGGGTGAACAAAAATTGACTCGAAGGTGGTCTATCTAACAGAAGGGAAAAGAAATAAAAATGAGGAGAGAGTGAAAGGGTATTTTTATCCTTTTAACTTTCTTCTTTGCACCGTTGGAGTATTACGTTCTCTAATTATAATTGAGATATTTGGTGATATAATATGAAAATATAGAGTATAAAGTTGAAAAAGTTGAATAGTTAAAAATATTTTAGTTGAAATTCAGCCCAAATAATATAATAATTATTCGTTTTGAAGGGTCAAGCTTTAACATATTTTCTGACAGCATATCATGTCCCATATGAATTTTCGCTTTTCTAAAGATCTCCCCAATAAGGAGGTCATCGAGATAAAGACCCTCGTCCTTTTCTTGAATGCAATTTGTTTTGAATAAGTCATTTCTATTTCAATGATCATTATTCTATACACCAACATAAAGACTAGATGGACATAGATCTCTTTCTAGTAGTCTAGCATTAGAGAGTACATTTTTCTTGCTTCAAACGATTGCTTTGAGTCGTTTTGTGGCTCAATTGCTTCGTTGGTACTCCAAGTTATACCCTATTAACAATAAAGTACCTAATGTATTATTCTTTACTTAAAAGTAACACACGTTATAATTAAGATGTATCACAGTCCCTGTACTAACTTTTCGTCAAGTTGCTAACGAAAATGGGCTCAATTACTTCGGTGGTACTCCAAGTTATACCCTATTAATAATAAAATACCTAATGTATTATGCCTTACTTAAAAGTAACACACGTTATAATTAAGGTGTATTACAGTCCATGTATCAACTTTCCGTCATTTTCGAATCTCACTTTGTTTCTCTTTATTACCAAAACACTAAAATTTGAAAAACCTCGAAGTAGAGTAGAGCAACATTAGAGGAAAACCCTAACCAGTAGTTATTATTATGGAAACCCTAAAGTAATTTATTGTGTAAACCATGCAATAATTTATTGTGGAAACCCTAAAATAAAAGAAGAGCCGATCCTAAAAAATGTTTATGCTGACAAAATTGCAGCAAATGAAGCAAGTGAAATGGAATGGGATCTTGCGAAGATCCCATGTTATTGCGAAGGAATTTCTCTGTGCAAATTATTGACTGCAAATACACCTTGGAATCGTGGGCGCCAATTTTTAAAATGTGCAAAGGAGGTAGGATGTGATTTTGGTGTTGGACTGATGAACTTCGGTTATGTCGTTGCGAAGCCGGATTTTGCAAAATACGAACATCAAAGGTGCCTAGGAGATTAGGTCAAAAATTCTACTGTTGTCCATTATCTACTAGTGTAAGTGAAACATACTTTTCTTTGTACATTAATATAAATTAATTATTATTTTTTGCTATTAATGTGTAACTTACAATTGTAATTTCTTTCTTCAATACGTGTAGAGGAAAAATCCTGGTTGTGAATACATTAGGTACTTTATTGTTAATAGGGTATAACTTGTTGTACCACCGAAGTAATTGAGCCCATTTCCGTTAACAACTTGACGGAAAGTTGGTACAGGGACTGTGATACACCTTAATTATAAGGTGTGTTACTTTTAAGTAAGGTATAATACATTAGGTACTTTATTGTTAATAGGGTATAACTTGGAGTACCACCGAAGCGATTGAGCCGTCGTTTTGTCCATTTCATTCAAGGCTGTCATTAACAATTCCTATTTTGGGGAAGGCGGCGGAGAGATACGTATATATTTGTATTTGTTGTTCAGGTCGATCAAGAGGTATGAAAATAGCTTAGAAGTGGATGCGGAAAGTATGGGAAAACATCTGGTGATGTATATCCCACCACCTCTCATATCAGAAATCTGTCCGAAGCTCAACCTAGACCAATCGTATTAGTGATCTATATACTATTCGTAAGCTATGTTCCAACAAAGGTCCTATTTTGCAGTGGCCACCACGATGTTGTTTGTTACTCCATTTATTTTCCTACCGAGGTGTGTGACATCATGTTAGAACAGATGAAGAAACTACTAGCAATCCCTAGCTTTGAACTTTTGCAATTGTTGCCCGTAAATGACTTATTTAGGATACTAGGTCGCATCGTTTATTTTCTATAAAATACAAATTCTTTGCTGGTTGTGAGTTTACGACAAAAGGGAGAATCAGAAAAAAGGTGTAACAAATATTGTTTTTTTGAATATTGTGTAACAAATATTGTTAATAAGCAATACTGCAGCCATTTTGGCTGGAAAGAAAAAACGCGATAAGCTGAAGTTGATACAACAGTTATGGCATGAATGCTCCTCACCACTCCATTCTGATCTCAAGAAGTTCTATCACCGGTACTGTCTAGAAAGAATTTCCTGCTGTTATTTTCAATGAAACAATCCGTGCGCAAAAGACGCTTGAAAATGGCCTGACACATCTTTATTGTCTACTTATTACATGAGGGGTCCAAAATGGACCAATTTAACAAAAGTAGAACTGAGCAGCATAGTTTATTCTTCCCCAACAGCCAAATGAAATGTGGGCGACCCCTCGAGTTCCTGGCAGGCACCATCAGGTCGACAGGCTTGCACGGTAAACTTGAGATTTGTAACACCATTAGGGACTTCAAGTTCCGATACATAAAAAGCTTGGACTCTTGCGATGCCAAGAAATTGTTTGGGGTCAAGAAGACACCCACTTGGGTCGATATATTCTCGATCCACTAGTTTCTCGACGAAGATGTTATAGTTTGTAAATCTCCGAGTGAGCTCTGACTTATGTTTCCAGATGATGTTGAGACTTACAGTTCTAGTCCCATTAGAGCTCGAGGCCCAAGAAATATGTTGACCTTCAAGAAGCCATGAATCAACTGGTGGAAATTCTATATTTTGTGCAGTATTCTGAATGCTGATGTGACCAAGTGATGCACAGTAGGCTGGGAATTCTCCAGTGATTATTCTGTTAGTTTCTGATTTTGGTTCTTCCTCGTCAGGCAAAGTCAAGCAGCAAAAGATATTTTCTTTGAAAAATAAGGGCAATCTCCATAGCCAACCCCTTGTAGTTTCATACATGGGACTTATCCTTTCGCAAGAGAGGCTCTCGACTAACTCTCTGTGCTCCCTTTGGCAGCAGAAGATACTAATATCAGTTAATGTGTAACCACTCATTGCTATACTGGCCTCAAATAGAACCCAGTTTTCCTCCATTGTGGCTTCTCCCCTAGCCTTCTTTACTGGCACATGTATGAGTTTTTTATATTTACTTGATAACATGTCCTGAAAGACAATGCCATCAACAAGGAGTACAGCTACTTGATCATTGGCATTGGAAGAGAGTTCGAGGCACAGTCCCAACAGAGAATTCTCGTCTGCTTTCACCTGGATAAGAGTTACAAGACATGAGATGCAGGATTGAGTGTTTGAAATAGCAAACTAGTTATTTGATTGAGACAAGATGATATCAGTAACGAATTAACAATTTGTTTAGAACAGATAAATATTAAAATGCACATATTAGATAAATAAGGGCATTGCTTGGCACGACATTAAGGCTTGGCTCTTGCATCCAGCATGAGGTTGGTTCGAGTTGTATAAAAAGCAAAGGTTCAAAATATCGATATTGGAATCGGACCCTTCTTATGGAATATCGGTATTGGCAATTTCAGTTCGAATTATCGGATTTTTTATTTTGTAAAGCAAAAAAATAATATTATTTTATTATTTAAGGTAGAAAAGTATTTGATAAGATTAAGCCTACATTATATCAGATTTAAATTTCAACTTACAAAATTTTACTTTTATCCAAATCTGATTGAAATTTAATCTCATTTATTTCATAATCTAAAAACAAATTCATAAATTTAAATATAATCTAATTAAAACAAAAATTAAACCTAATTATATAAGACTTAAAGTCTAGTTTAATCCTAAGCACGGGTGTCGGGTACGGGTACATATCCAAGAGTTGGGTCCTTCAAACTCATAATTGTTGGACACGCGGACATGGCTAAAACGGATCCAAGATTTGCGTATGGTTACGGCGATACAGTTATTAAAATAAATATACTTGCTAAATAAGTATGATACTTTAATATATATATATATATATATATATATATATATATATATATATATATATAGAGAGAGAGAGAGAGAGAGTTACAATTACTATAAAGTTGAATAAGAGCCCCTTCAGCTCCCTTGAAAATAAACTCTACAATATAATTAATAATAGTCAATATTTTTCTCATAAATGAGCCTACAAGTCCCAAGATACGTTGCCTAGGTCGAGCTCTACTACTCCCAAAATAAAATTAATAATAATCATAATTATATAATAAAGCATGGAGGAACTACTATTGTCATAAAGTATGCTTACCATCTTCTTCTAATCTGTTAAATTATAAATAATTAGGTAAGCATAGAGCTCCCCTAATTTTTTTTCTTTATTTGTTCGTGTCCGATTGTCACCATGGAGGATCCGATCAAGATCCCGTACTCGTACACGTATACTTTGCCTTAAAGTGGCGAGTTTGGGTAATCTAACTTATAATTTCAAGTATGATATAATCTAATTTAAGTTTAATTACATAAGATGAGATTGATCGGAAACATGTTTAAATTTTAAATTATGTATTAGATTGGACTATATTCAAACTCTAATGCTTATCAGATAAGATTAGTTTCAAATTATTTATTAGATTAGATAAGATAAAATAAAATTTCCAAATTTGGTTCGGTTTAATTTATGAAGAATGAAAGCAGATTAAATCATAATAGACTTTAAATAAGGAAGTTTTAGATTAAATTTATATTTAAAATATGGACTAGGTTAGATTTAACTTACAACAATTCAGATCACATTAGATTTTAAATTAAGTTACAAATTTAGTCTTATATATCATAATTGCTAATTATTCTCATCTCACATAATTTAAAATGCAATTTAGTTCATTTTAAAATCTATTTTAATCTATTTTTTAATTTAAACATAATACAATACAATTCTTAATTTAAAATATAGTATAAGTATAATAAAATCAAATCAAATAATATTAACTTTTTTTATGATTTTGTGTTAAGCGTTTTTCTTTTATTCTTAAATAAAGAGGGAGTTGCATCTTCTTTTTTTATTTTTAATGGAAAGTAAAATGGGTCAGTCACTTTTCCTCCTTTGTGACACATAGGCAAGTATACTGCAGAGAAATAAAACCCATATAATCCCAACTTACCCCATTCCTAGGAGCATGTGGCTATCATAGATAGCTTTTGATCTTAACTCTTACTATCTAACCTATGTTGCATGGGCACAAATACGACAACACGGTAAGGACACGACGACGTTAAACCTATTTTGGTGTCCTGGTGTATTTTGGAGTTTTGGATACGTGTTTGGTGAGTGTATGATACATGTCTGACACGACACAACCACATTTTTTGTGTGTTTGTTTCAATAAAATATCAGTCGGATCTCGGTTGAGAACGGCCTGGAATCGGCCAATATCGGTCAGTACCGATCAATATTAGCATAAATCAGCCGATTTTCAGCCGATACCAGCCGATTTCAGGACATTGTCTTCGGCCATTATCAATATAAGAGGGTCAGATACCGAGATTTTGCTAAGATTTGAAACTTTGAATCAAGTACCACGATTTCCGATCCGATATACCCGAAACATTTTGAATCTTGGAAAAAAGCCTCTCAATATATTAGGGGTATAGCAGTTCAATATGCCAAATTCAGAAGCCGGTTGAAGCAGATCATATTAAGAAAGTCGAAACATTCTAAGTTGAGTATAAGATGAATCAATATTGCTAACGAACTGAAACATGTACTGACTCAACATCACTAGCTAACTCTGATGCTGACCAAGCATCCTGAGTCGATATCGCGTGCCCCTAACACCTCAAGACGATGCCGGAGCTGACGTAATATTGCAAGCCAACTTGACTCAATTCTCCAGATGACCTCATACACTAACTTCATTTCTCATACGGAGGGCCAAGACATCCCGAGCCGACCATAAACTGATTCCAGCTGAATCATGACTTGCCTAATGAGTCAATGACTCCATATTACATAACTGGCATTTTAAGACCATAGTTTGCAGTATCAGCCGATACCGATACAGTTTAGCATGTCCCGATCCAATACCCACCGATACACGATACTGACCGATACCCACATTGAGAGTCTATTTTTCGGTCAATTCGGCAAAGAAAATTGAACGAAAAAGACCAATCAACAATGGTGTAAAAGGCTAAAAGCACAATAAGGTTGTAAAAGTATATAAAAGAAGAAAATTTATCTATCGCATGTAAACCAATCAGCAAGGGTGACTACTATTTCATTCAATTTCAAAACTACTAAAAAACAACACTGAAAATACTTAAAATTATGCCTAAATGTATAAAATATATTTTCTAAAATATTAATAATTTATTAATAATTATTTGCTTTCCGATACCAAAACATTTGATACTCCGATCTGAAACCGCCGATACAATCGATCTCGATACTCATAGGAATGGTCGATACAATACGGATTCCGATACAGATATTGCGAACCTTGCTTAAGACCCACTTCCCTCCCATAACTTACTTTTAATATTCTTGTACCTCCAGAAACTCATTAAAGCTTGTAGCACTTCTGGTAGGCATGGGTGCCTATGACTTGCTGACTAGATGCTTGCGAAATGCGTACCAAATTTTTGTTTCCTATGTTTTTGGAAACCTTGTTATGCTTCAAAGTTTTCTTGGCCGAAACACCATTCGACGAAGATGTTCATCTATTCCACAACAAACTTGAGCTAAGGCAGCTCACCCGTAGCATTGCAAATCTACTCCTCGAGGCATCTTGTCCATGCTAATGGCACCCTCCATCCAAGAATTGTGTCTACATCATAACAACCTTCCGGCTAAGGTATCTTAAGAAAGTCGTCTAAGATCTCCCCGATAAAGGCACCTTGCCTACATCGACATAACCATCTAACAACGACTTTTCACCTTGCTCAGGCACGTTTTTGCATTTACTCATCGTATTCTTGAAGGCCAAAAGAAAATTTTAAAAAAAAATATTTCTATATTTCTAGAACTCCTACATGAAGAATCTCACCTATGTCATGAAGCCTCCTTCGTCGAGGCATCTTGACCATGTAGATAACACCTTCCAGCAAAGATGTTTTGTCTATGCCACTATAATCCTTCAGGCAAAGCATCTTTCCTAGCAGTACTAGCCGTCGGAAGTTCTTTGGCAAAAGAACTTCGCCTACGTCAATTAAACCCTTGGCTACGTCCTTCTGCTTGTTCTATCACATCTTCATATCCTAGGTTTGCTACTTACATTAGCTCATCTAGAATCTTTAAAACCAAAAAAAAAGGGAAAAATTGTTGCACTTCATCCCCATTATGGCTAATGCATTGCTTTTGACAGTTATGAGTGATATATCTTGTCCGAATGGATACCACTTGTCCTTCGGGTGGAAGTTCTATGGATCAAATCCACTTGTTTGTAATCGAGTAACATTTTCATGCTTGGGGGTAAGACTAGATTCTTTAAAATCACAGACAAAAGGGGGAAAACGGTTGCACTTCATCCCGATTATGGCTAATGCATTGGTTTGTCGTTGTGAGTGATATCCCTTGTCCAAATAGATCCCACCCGTCCTTCGGGTAGAAGTTCTATGGATCAATCCCACTTGTTTGTAATCGAGTTGCATTTTCATGTTTGGGGGTTATAGACTAAATTGCTGGTTATAGCACCTAATGATTGCGCATGCACTACTATGCACGAGTCAGTCTAACTGTTTAGTGTTGTCAAAAGACTTTCATAGACTAGTGTTCAGTCCCTAACTAGGCTCTATTGTAATGAGGTGAGTTGACAAAAAATATAAGACGCCAAATTGTCAACCTGGTGCTCTAAAAAGAGCCTATAAACCTAGAGAGAAGAAAAGGAGGGTAAATGACAAATGATAAAAATAGAAAACAAAACAGAAGTCAGAAAAAAGGTCTTGAAGAGAGAAGTCATTCTTCTGGGAGGCCCCTCATCTCTAGAATGAAGACACTAGAAAGTGGAATTTGACACAGACCCCTTACAACTGAATCCACATTCCACACATCACAGACATAACATAGAATGCCATGTCTTGGATCTTAAAGCCCCGTGCGAGAATGCCACAACTTGCGCACTCGAGTGGGCTGAGTCCAAAAACTTGTCCAGGAGGACTAGTATGGGACATACTTGTAGCTGAAGAGCGCACTATCATCAAGATTATGCTGCTTATGCATTTGACCTATGTGGTGATTAAGAAGTATTATTAGAAAATGTAAAAAATGAACGCATATTATCGTAGTCATATACTCCTCTCTTAATGTTTAATAAACAAAATACAGTAGGCAAAAGAACAAAAGAAAAAGAAAAAAACATCCCCTTCGCAAGGTGCGGAACCAGGAAATTCAGTGAGTGGGTGCTTGGAGAAAATGAGTAGCGGCTTGGAAAGTGTGTGGGTGGGTGTGTGTGTGTGTGTGTGTGTGTGTGTGTGTATATATATATATATATATATATAATTCAAATGTGTGAGAGGATTCGAACTCAAGACATACAAAAATAGACTTTATAATTACTTACCTACAAAAAGTAGGGGTTATATATATATATATATATATATATATATATATATATATATATATATATATATATATTAGCATATGTGTACGTGTCTTGCACGTATTTTAACATTTCTTAATTAGTTTAGGAAGACTCCTTAGGAAGACCAAAGGGTAGTCTTCCTAATTACTAAGTTGTCCTTATTAAAATTAATGAACTATTTTTAATTAGTATAAGTATGTAAGGGTATTTTCAGAATTCAAAAGTTTCACCATCTAAGTTTTCCTATTATATAGTAGAATAGATATATATATATATAAAGTGCGTGTTTGTTTAAAAACATACAAATTATTTTTGCACGAAAAGTTCAATGGAGGCTTGAGACCCCACTCTTCTCCAAGTCGATCCGCGATGCCCACTCACTATGAGTGAGCTAAATCAATTGGCCCAACCATCTTACTATGTGTCGGAACAAAAATTTTGATGAGTCAAGGCTCAAATTAAAATTTCACCTTAAGGAGACTCGAAGCTCAGGCCAAGTCATATTGCATCTTGCTGAGGCTCAAATCAAAATTGTGATAAGAGTCGAGGCTCAAATTAGAACTCCACATTAAGGAGAGTTGAGGCTCAAGACCAAGTGATTTCCATCTTTGGTTGAGACAAATCTCGAACCAAAATTCTGATGAGAGCCAAAACTTAAATCAGAATTACATCTTGGAAATACCAAACTAGGTCATATTCCACCTTGGGAAGCGTCAAGGCTTGAACCAAGTCACATCCCAACTTAGGGGTCAAGGCTCGAACCGGGTCATATGTCAACTTGAGAAGAGTTAAGGGATCAAACCAGATTATATCTCGATGATCACCAAGACTCGAATCAAGTCAAAATCCACCCTCGGGAGAGTCAAAGCTTGGGCCAAAATCAATATTGTTCGGTGATAATCTACCTAATTTGGACTAACAAGTCATTCAACCAGTTATTGTTTCCTTGACTATTGGAAAAATAAATCATTTTAGTAGTCCATTCAGACTTCGCTGTACCAGGTTAACAAGTATTTCGACCGATCTGGGGTAACTATTGGACTAACAAGTATTTCAACCAACCTGCCCATTTCCTTGTCTATTGTAACTAAACAAGTCATTCAACCAGTCCAATTAAACTTTGTTATATCTGGTCAACAAGTCTACCGAATATCCGATGTAGTCATTGAGCTAATAAGCCATTTGACCAGTCCAATCTTTTACTTGCTATTAGACTAACAAGTAATTTGACAAATCCAATCAGACTTCGACCAATCCGACAATCTGGCTAAGAAGTCATTTGTGTAGTTCGATCTTTTATTCGTCAATTTGACTAACAACGTCACTAGCACAGTTCAATCAGATTTGGTTATATTAATTAAGTCAATAGGTCTTTCGATCTATCTGGTGTAAAAATTGGGCAAACAAGTCATTCAACCAACCCGGTCATATTTCTTTGTCTATTGGAGTAACAAGTCACTCAACCAGTCTAATTAGATTTTATTACATCAAGTCAATTAGTCTCTTGACCGATCTGGTGCAACAATCAAGCTAAAAAGTCATTCGACCAGTTCAATAGTTTCCTTGTCATATTAGACTAACAAGTCAGTCGACCATTCTGATATGTTCGCCATCTAAAAAAATTCCAACCGGTCCATTATTTATACCTTGATCATTATGCATAAGACAACCGATAAAACTTCCAGAAACAGTAGGAGCTTTTGTCTCACCCTCTTAATGAGAGTACAGTTATCGTCACATCACACACAAATACTCATGTATATACACTTTATTTGGGCTAATCCTTTTCAAAGGAATGTGCCGAAAGAGGCTCTTTCCACCCCCGTGTGGCATCCACGACTTCGTTCAGCAGGGGGAATGTGCCAAATTCAGAAGTCCAGTCAAAGTGGAGCATATTAAGACAGTCAAAACATTCTGAGTTCAGTACGAGATTAGTCGATATTGTTGATGAGCTGCAACGCACCGATTTGACTTTGCTAGCTGATTTTGATGCTTATCAAGCATCCTGAACCGATATCATGTGTTGACCTAACACCTCGACCCGACGCCGGAGCCGACGTTATTGTTAGCCGACTTGACTCAATATATCGAGCTGACTTAATTTCTCAAATCGAACCTATATTCAAGTATCTTACTCAATATTACCAGAACCAAGAACCCACTACCAACCAACGGATATTGATCCTGAATTATAAGCTAATCTTAGAAAAATTGTTGAGCTATTTTCTTGTACCTTTCTTAGAATCAGATGTGCAACGTACCACCCTACTTTGAACAATGGTAGCATGTCAGATCAACTAGCATAAATCACTTGTCGATCTTTTGTTGTCCTCTGCCTATTACTAAACTCGAACTACCAAGTCAAGCTTGGTTTCGTCAAGGTAAGTTAACTTCCTAGGTATGACCTAGTAAAATCAAATCCCTCCTTCTATTACTAAACTCGAACTACCAAGTCAAGCTTGGTTTCGTCAAGGTAAGCTAACTTCCTAGGTATGACCTAGTAAAATCAAATCCCTCCTTGCAAAATCAAGAAAACCCCATGGCAACATCAGAACTGGTTAACCTGTGACGAGACAGTTGATTGTAAGTTACTCTACCTTATACAAAACGATACATCGATCTTTTAATATCCATGTCATCTAGCCTAGTAAGAGTTTCCTAAGCTCAAAAGGAAGCGAAGATTTCCCTTGTTATCAATGGTGTAAACTGAGTACTAAGCCCCAGATTGCAATCACCTAACTCCGGCACATATAAACATACACCATCATATTCTATTAAAAATGTGAGAGTCAACTGGAGTAAGGGTGCGTAGATTTTGACCCTTCCAAGACCCTGCATTGGTGGGAGCCTTGTGGCTTTGAGTATTAATCAGGATGGTTGCAGCATATTAGCAAACAAATAGCCTTCTTTATCTTTAGAGAAATTTTGAGTCGCACCCCACTTGATTTACCCAAATTCAAGGTGCACCCCACACAATTTCCATAATGCAAGACCTCCCCCCCCCCCCCCGCACTTTTGACGGTTTCCGTCCTTCGTTAGCGGTCAACTCCTTTGACCCATTTTTTTGGACAAAAATGCCCTCTCATTTTCCGCTGCCGCTGCTGCTGTTGCTGAGGGGAGGGAGACGGGGGCACGGGGGCGGAGGGGGCGGAGCGGGAGCGGGAGCGGGAGCAGGGGACGGGGCGGAGCGGGAGCGGGAGCGGGGGACGGGGCGGAGCGGTGGGGGAGCGGTGGTGGTGTTGGGGGAGAGGGGCGGAGGGGGCGAAGCGGGGGGAGTGGGGCGGAGGCGGGGCTGGGGCTGGGGCACGACAGCCGAGCGGGGGCGCGAGGGCGGCGGAGCGGGGCGGCGGGGGAGCAGGGGTACTGTTGGTGAAGGTGATGGGGGTGGTGATGGTGTTGGTGAAAGTGATGGAGGTGGTGATGGTGATGGTGGGTGGCAGTGGTGGTGGTGATAGTGAAGGTGGTGGTGATGATTGTGGTGGTGGTGGTGATGCACGTGGCATCGCCGGTGGCGGTAGCGCGGCGGCGGCAAGGCGGGGGCGGGCACGCGACAACGGCGGGACAGATTTGGGTTTGGGTTTGTGAGAAGACAAGGGTATTTTTGTCAAAAAATATCGGTCAAACCCTTTAACCGTCAGCAATGGACGGTTTCCGTCAAAAGTTGGGGGATTCGTACATTATGGTAAAGCAGTGGGGTGCACCTTGAATTTGGGTAAATCAAGTAGGGTGCAACTCAAAATTTCTCTTATCTTTATTGTTTAGTTTTACAATAAGTTCTGCTAAGTTCCTTTAACTAGGCTTGGTCACATGGGCCACGGAGCAGCATAATTCTAGAAACTGTCAATTGAATGCCTAAAGTGTAGTTAGCATATCACCAAAAGGTACGTTCACTCATCTAGTCATCAGCCAACTGATCTTCAAGGTTTTATGGCAAGGCCATCTCTTTCTCATAGCTACCTTGGCAAGGGAATTAGGAATTTGCACCATCATACAGGTTGATGTCAGATTGAAAGCTGGTCATACAAGATTTGTTAATTACTTGAGGAGCATTCTTAAATTTGTATGCCCCACACTGACCTCATTCTAATAGGAGAAGGCTTGGATGATGACGCTAAGTCAGTATATCACTGAAGGAACTATATGAATGCAAGCTGACAACAGAATTCTCTTGTAACATGAAGACCCCTGCTCAACTTGTTAATAATTAGATAGCTAATAAAAAAAAACTGTCCTCTATTTATAAAAGTTAACCAAAACTAGTTTAATTCCCACTTGAGAGTAATAAGTTAGAAAGAAAAATTACTTATTCAAATAAATCTTTACCTGCAAATGAAGGAAGAAAGAGAGAACAATAAAGTTTCAAATCCAATTTATAATACTTCGTATATGTTAATTTATTTGCATGAAAAGACTATTACAGTGGTAAGTTAACAAGCATTAGGAAATAAATCTCTTACTATATTTTCATTATAAGGATGCTTACAGAATATGAGAAATGCAATGGTAGATCTTCCAAAGAAAGTTGCCCATGAAAGAGCCTTGTTAAGAAGAACTCATTATCCTTGATGCTGCCTTTGCATGTGATTTGCGCTCCTCCACTATAAGGTACATCTTCAAAACTACAAATTACAAAGCATAGCTTCATAACACAACAACACTATTGACTTCTCTTAAAAACATCGTAAATAAAAAAAAAGATTATTTCTTATGAAATAGGTAAAACAAATGAATTCAGGAATGCGTCTAAGATTGATAATATGTAGATGGCATCAACAAAATACAACAGAAAATCATATACGAAAATATATGAATCCTTCTCTCATTCAGCTCTGTTAAGGGCCATGACATCTCTCATATTAGAAAAATCATGTCCTTGTCAGCAATCCAAGTTCTTTTAGCCCTACCTCTAGCTGTAGCCATAGTTCGCAGTTGCGGTCGATACTGATATGTATTTGTCGTATCATATAGGTTTGGTATATCTGATCTGATGTCATCCGCTACTGATATCGGCTGAAATCAACATTAGGTGTCTCTTTTTCCATCAATTCGACAGAAAAAAATGAACATAAAAGAAGGAAAAATATTGCAACACCATGATTCGGTTGTGCCATAGATCGATATTGTTATGGTGTGTCAATAAGATTCCTTATCAACATACGTAACAATTAGCATTTGTCGAATTTGCAACATTTATCCATATTATTATTGTTGAGAAGTTGGCTCAACTTAAGAGTTAATTAATTATGTGTGGATAGTACATATTGGCAATGGTGTGCTCCCTTTATTCATGTTTTTCCGATGTGGAAAACTAAATGCAAAACTAGAAAGGCTCTAGGTCATACAAGAATAAATAACTAACTTCTATACTATACCGCAAGCTAGAGCATAGATACCAAGAACTCCAAGCTTGAACAGGAAATGAAGATAAGACGGACGAGTTAAGGCCTTCGTAAGAGTGTCCGCGATATATCAGCAACATGAATATGTTGGAATAGAAGAAGCTTGACCCTTTACCAAACGAAATGACAATCAACCTCGATATATTTGGTGAGCTCATGGAATACTGGGTTTTCAGTAATATGACGTCGTCTGGTTATCATAGTAACCTTATGAGAGGAAAGAGCAACACCAAGATCTGTAAGAAAACTCTTCAATAATGTTAGTTCGAAAATCGCATAGGCCATCCAGCAATACTCAACTTTAGCAGAAGATCTGACAATAATAGTCTACTTCTTGCTCTGCCAAGTGACAAGGTTGCCGCCAAAATAAGCACATAAGTCACTCGTATAACGACGGTCATCTACTGAGCCCGCATAATGAGCATTGACATAAGGGGTCAATGAGAGTAAAGAGGAAGGTTGATAAAAGAGTCCATGGCTACAAGATTTCTTTAAGTAGCGAAGAATACGCTCAAGAACCTGAATGTAGGAAACACAAGAAAAATGCACGTGTTGGCTCATAGTACTCATGACAAAGGAAATATCTAAGCAAGTGAGAGTCAAATATATCAACTTCTCAACAAAACATCGATAGTAATTAGGATTTGGTAGCAGCAAGTAGGAAGTAGAACCAAGAGAAGAGCTCCATATTCGCTTCCATAGGAGTATCAGTTGGCTTATACCCCAAACAGCCAACATCATACATCCACTAAGATAAGGGAATAATTATGTCTAGCAACCTTGATCGCCAAAAAAATAAAAAAAATCCAAATTCTTTGTATAAAAATGAGAAGAAAACCATTCTTTGATCATAGAAATATCAACACCATCACTAACAAGAATATCAACAACATAAACCAAGAGAACCACCGTCCTTGTTGTCGACGAAGAGTAAATAAAAAGAAGTCATTGGTACTTCAAGTAACACGAATCGCCTGAACCACCCAATTAAATTTGTCAAACCAAACACGAGAAGACTGCTTACCTCAAATAAACTTCGGGACACACAAGAGACTCTCCATGGGTCTCATAGCCATGAGGTTGATACATATACACAGTCTCAGTCAAATCACCAATAAGAATAGTATTCTTGATATCCAATTGATGTAAGGGCCGGCCTCGATGTACGACAAGAGAAATCGAAACAGGAACAGTATTAAGCCTGGAAACAAAAGATAAGGTCTCCTAATAATCAATGTCATACTTTCCATACTGCTAAGTAAATTCCCAAGTAATAAGTCGCACTTTCAAGTGCTCAACGGAACCATATGGATTATGCTTAACTGTAAACATCCACCGACAACTAACACAAGAATGGCCAATTGGGATAGGTACCAAATCTCAAATACCATTAGACCAAAGAGCCTGTATCTTTTCATCCATAGCGGCCGCCACCCCGGATACTGAAGTGCCACATGTACAGAAGAAGGTGTAGAAACAGAAGAAAGAGAACAAGCATACTTATGCAGGGATAGAGCTAGACGATTATAAGAAACAAAAAAATTAATATGAAACATAGTTCAAGTATGTTGCTTCTTAGGAAGAGTAATCGAAAGATCATCCATAGTGTACTGCATTAGGAGGGACAAATAGTCATATATTACCATGGCCACTAGTAGGTGGTGGTATAGTAGAGAAAGTAGGTGGTACTAGTGCAAAGTTCCAATAAACCTGCGAAACATTCATCTAAAAAAGTAAATATCGTACAACCTCAAGAATGTGACAGTTTTTACGTTCTGCAATGCCATTTTGTTGTAGATTATAATAAGAGCAGGACGTCTACAGAATGATGCCATGAAATGCACAAGTATCTTGAAACACCTTGCTAATATATTCTCGTACATTATCTATCCGAATGATTTTAATCATAGTTGAAAACTATGTACAAATATGAGTAATAAAGTCATGGAAAACTCGCAAGATTCCAGAGTGGTCGCGTAGAAGAAATAGCCTGTCATAAGAGAGTGATATCAGTAAATGTAGCAAAATAGAAAAATCAAAATAAACGTATGGTTTTATAAAGGCCCTCATATATCAGAACCCACCAGAGAGAACGAAGCATCATTTACGTACTAGAGAGAACGAAGCATCACTTCTAGAAAAGGTAGGCAAAAACGTAGAGCGATGTTGTTTGTCAAAAACGTAGAGCGATGTTGTTTGTCAAAAATGCATGTCTCACAAGTGAACTTCGAGAAGGAGAAATAGGGGAGTACTTTCCGAAGAATAAACAAGGGAGCATGCCCAAGTCAACGATGACAGTCGACGAAAGAAACAAATGCCACAATAGGTGGTGAAACATCCATGAAATATAATCCTTTGGCCTCTCGACCTCTACCAAGAAACATCCATGAAATATAATCCTTTGGCCTCTCGACCTCTACCAAGAACTGATTGCGTCCGGAGATTCTGAACCATAAAGGAAAGTAATAGAGCAATTATGATCTCTGGTGAGGCGATTAACAAAATAAGATTGAACTGTGAACCAGGAACATAAAGCACACACAAAAGATGAAGTGTAGAAGTAAGAGACATTATCCCAGATCCACGAACTGGAGTATCCCCATTAGCTACAGTAATAAACTTGGAAAATGTCGCATTTGTGAAATTACCAACTGCAGAGTAGTATGATTAGTCGCACTGGAACCAAGAATCCACGAAGTACCATAAGTAATGTAGGATATATTGGTTGTCAAAAAGAAGACATCCAGATAACTAAGAAAGAACACGTAAAAACTGCAACACATCTCATAAACTCTGCAGCTCATCAGATATGGAACGATCAATAGGGAAAGAAGAAGAAGTAGCATGAGCATCCAACGCAAATACATGATAGTCAAATGAGACAATTGAAGAAGAAGCCCCCGATCTAGAGGACGAAGAAGACTCGGAAGTAAGGCCACGAAGGCTTTCAACGATAAGAAACAATCAGAAACCGTAGGCGAAGATAATAGAGGAAATTGTTCTCTACGCCTAAGTCATAAGGGAGTCCAGAAGTGGTACATACTCCCCGACAACTATGAGCTGGAGAAGTTGCCATAATATGTGCTAAGATACAATCAAATATAGAATCCCGAGTGATCTCACAAGTAAAGAAAACCTGAAAGGAAATATCACTACTTAATATGTAAGATAATATAGAGAACTTGTAGACCAATCCGAGAAAACGTATCGCATATGTAGGTAAGAGTCGCCAAAGTAATATAACCGAGAGAATAAGCGCACAATATCCAAGCACTAATCGACTATCAAAAGAGAAGAATCATGATTTAGAAGTGTGGACAAATCACCAAAGAGGTCCAGAAATTCGATCGCTGAACAATAATCATCCACAAAGAGCATATCAATGTTCTAAATGGCGAACTAGGCGCTTGGAGGACCATCACCGCCCCACTTTTAGCCTTGGCGTTTTGCTAGGCGGCTAGTTGTAAGGAGGCCAGCTTTGAACAGCTTTTGGCGGACTTAGGTGCACCTAGGCGAACTTAGGCGGACATGTGTGACACCTACGTAACCAGAAAATGGACGTTGCAGGGTTGCAACTTGTACTGGCGAGGGCTAGGGTTTGCAGGTAAGTGGTTTAGAATTTTTTAAAAGAAGGAAGGTGAAGATTGGGCTAATTTAATGATCTCTGGCCCACTTAAAAAAACAGCCATGTCCTTCTTTTAAGTAGAAGATTTTAGACCCTTTTGTTGACAAAAAATTAAAACGGAGCAAAAAAATTGAGTTGGGCCATTCTTTAAGAAAAAAACCAAACTGGACCACTATTAAGAAAACCATAGCTGCCTCCCTTGTCTCTCTTTTGTACACATTTTAGCCTCTTCTTCCTATGGTTCCGTGATTCTTCCATGGATATGTAGCAAACAAGGTATGTAAGCCCTACAAAAACTAGAAGAAGAAAAGTTAGAACGTCTAGGCAGCCCTAGGCAGTCTAGAAGTTAGACGCCCCTGTTACGCACCGCCTTTGCCTCTTGTCGTTTAGAACATTGGAGCATACCACAAACGAACTCCATAGCAAAAAATCGTAGCAAGCTCCTATAGTCCAAGTCGACATCATGAGAACAAAGAGTAACATACCACACGAACACCCATCATCAATATCTCACAAAATATTGCAAGGCAAACCAATATCGCAAAAAACAATACCTAGCAAAATATCGCGAGCAAAAGAATACTGCCAAAAAATCTCACAAAAATTAGCCGAAGTATCATGAGTTGAAGAAAATATCGCGAGAAGTTCCGATATCCCGCAAGTTTTAAGAAAACATCGCAAGAAAATGTGATATCAGACTTTACTCAGCTTAGGCGAGGGTAAAACAGTAATTATGTCCACTGAAATATAGATCTAGAGTTTTATCGACCCAGATCACTGGCTTTGTTGGCAGCGGTAACCAAGGTTGTGACTAAGATTTGTCGGAGCTCGAGCACATGCGACGATCGGAGCAGTTGTTGGAGGTCGACGAAGTCTAGAGCTCGAACAATGACCCTTCATCCAACGATATTATTCATCCTTTTTCCACAAGTGTGGACCAACTCTATCGGTAACAACCAACGACCACTCTCTTTTCTTCAATCAATTTTTATATACTTTTCCCCGCAACGTGCTCCAACACCGACCAATTCAACGACGACCCAACTCTACGTCCTGGGTCAGTCTCATTACCTACCTTGCAGCCGTCTGCAGCTGCGACATCTCCCTCGTAAGCACCCAGCTAACGATATCCTTATCGATGGAGAGATCCTCACTTGGCCCTCGTGGCAATGGTATAGGCCATCTCAATCCTATGCCCTGCCTCGTAGCCGTATTGTCTTCCCGCAGCTACGACATCCCCCTCGTAATCACCCGGCCGACCATCTCCTAGCCGATGGAGAGAGATTGCTTCTCGTGGAAGGTTGGAAGTGGGGATATGTAACATTCATTACCAGATTCCGTATTTCTGATTTTTGGTTACTTAAAAAATTTCTCGTAAAATGATAACATGTTGAATTTCGTATTTTATTTGTTGTACTCATGTATTTATGATTTCGTTTTGATATGTGAGACTACCCTTGGACTTGTAGAATACCCTTTTGGCATAGACCCGTGTTAGGACCCGTGCGTAGAATGGATAACCCTGAATTTTTTCGAATTAGAAAATTTTGCCCCCGGCCGGCATATTGCTGGTATACTACAGTATACCGCCGGTATACCGTTCAGGACATTTGTGAATAATATCTAGATATTTTTATGAATAATGTTTTGATATTTTCGTGAATAGTGTTAAAATATTTTCGTGAATAGTGTCGATGCATCGTATTGTCCATTGGTTTCTTGGTTCTGAAACACCCATTGAATAATTGGTTTTCTTCGATGGATGGAATTGATTTAGATCGAGCCGCGGATCGCATCCAACGGTCACAATTAATTCACCCTTCTATATATACCCTTTGATTTTCTCTCTCCTCTCTCTTTCTCTTTTCATTCACTTCTCTCTCTTTCTCTTCATTTCTTCTTATCTTCTCCTCCCTTGGGCTATGCATGGGAGCCGGCTTTGAGGTCTTGGGTGTGGTGTCCAACCCCCTACGAGGAGTAGAAGATTAGGCTCGGTTGCTAGAGACTCTAGGCAAGTACATCTTGCTCAAAAGTGATATGACCATGTTGTATTTTTTGTTTTCCATAGAAACTCAAGTTTTATTGCTCTATAATATGCTTCTTTAAATTGTTAACATCTTTAGTATATAGTATTTTTTTGGTTTTGATCGGTGGTACTGAGTAAATCTGAGTTTCTAAATAACGTTTTCGAGTATTTTGAGGTATTCGTATTTCAAAGTTCAAATTTTGTAAAAACTAATGCTCTCATGTTGTAAGTAATTCAATTTTATGCAATTTTGACTTTTGAAAATTCGAATTTTGATTTAAAATGAAAGTTTTATGTCCGAAACAAGTTTTGACATTTTTCTATATTTCGGCTGTTGTTACAGAACGGTATACCGACGGTATACTACAGTATACTGACGGTATACCAGTTTTATACCCCGAAAACTCTCTATCTTTGGTCCAGTATACGGTGGTATACTGTTACAGTACAATGCCGGTATGCTGACTTTGGCTTTTTTTTTGCATGATTTGAGCTGTTTTTGTCAGTTTTGGTCCGTTTTTGCTATTTTCTTCAATTGAAATGATGTCTTATCATGCTCTAGTGTTGTTGTATAGTTAAAAAGTGATTGTATACTGTAGAATGGAATAAAATAGATGATTTCTTTATTGAAGAGAGACTACACATATATATAGGAGAGGCTAGCCTCCTCTCCTATTACTCTAAGCAATGTGAGACTAAAGTCCAATAACTAATAACTCTAATATAACACTTAATACCCTCCCTCAAGCTGGAGCATAGATGTCAATCATGCCCAGCTTGTTACATAAAAATTGAACCCGGGGACCCAGAAGAGGCTTTGTGAAGATATCAGCTATCTGGTCGCCGGTCCGCACATGTTGAAACTTTATCACTCCTTTTGTATATTCATCACGAACAAAATGAATGTCAATTTCAATATTCTTTGTCCGTTCATGAAATACTGGATTGGTGGCAATGTGAATAGCAGATTGGTTATCACACCATAGGTCTGCCACTTGAGATCCTGCGACTTCTCCCAGTTCTTGTAGGAGATGCTTCATATATAATATCTCTGACGTGCCATGAGCAATAGCTCGATATTCTGCTTTCGAGCTTGAGCGTGCTATCACACTTTGTTTCTTGCTTTTTCATGATACTAGATTTCCGCCAACAAATACTGAGTAGCCAGATGTAGACCGTCTATCTGTCAAACTTGCCTCCCAGTCAGCATCAGTAAAACATTCAATGCGAGTGTGTCCATTATTCTCCATTCGAATTCCTTTTCCTGGATTCTTCACTAGATAACACAAAATTCTGAGAACTGTCTGCCAGTGTGGAACTCTTGGAGAAGCCATGAATCTACTTGCGACGCTTACTGCAAAAGAAATATCCGGACGCGTCATGACTGCCAAGTAGTTGAGTTTTCCAACCACTCGACGATACTAATCTGGATTGGTCATCAGGACCCCTTCGTCTGGGAGTAATTTTGCCCCTGGATCCATAGGTGAGTTTGCTCCCTTTGCTTGCATCATGCCTGCATCATTTAGTATATCCAGTACATATTTTCTTTGAGACATTACAATGTCCCGCTTACCCCGTGTGACTTCAATGTCCAAGAAATAGTTCAAGGATCCCATATCCTTGGTTTGAAATTGTTCTCCAAGAAACTTATTGAGACTTGCAATACCGTGGTTGTCATCTCCCGTGATTACAATATCATCAACGTAGACACCAAGAAGTATTCTTCCAGCAGATGTGTGTCGATAGAAAATTGAATGGTCCTTCTTCGACTGACACATTCCAAATTGAGTAACCACCTGTGTAAATCTACCAAACCATGCACGAGGTGATTGTTTCAAGCCATAGAGGACCTTCCTTAGACGGCACACCTTACCCTCCCTTACAATGAACCCGGAAGGTTGCATCACATATACTTCTTCATCAAGATCCCCGTGGAGGAAAGCATTCTTTATATCGAATTGAAGTAAAGGCCAGTCATAGCGAATGGCCAAGGCCATGAGGGCACGAACGGACGTCATTTTGGCCACAGGAGAAAAAGTCTCAAAGCAATCATCACCATAGGTTTGAGAGTAACCTTTGGCCACCAGACGAGCTTTCAATCGGTCAAGAGTGCCATCCGGTTTTACCTTAATCGTGAACACCCATTTGCAGCCGACTGCCTGTTTACCATGAGGTAGATCGACTAAGTCCCAGGTATGATTCTCCTGGAGAGCCTTCATCTCCTCGTGCATAGCAGCACGCCAATCAGGATGTCGGAGACCCTCCTCAGCGGTCTTGGGGATCTGAATCCCATCAATAGTACCTACCAGAGACTGAGTGTGACTGGTAAGTCCTTTGTAGTTGTTAACATACAAGGGATGATCTCGACATGCACGACGAGGACGTTCTGGAGGCGGAATCGCCGGAGCTGCTGGCGGAATTGGTGGAGCTGCTGGAGGAACAGATGGAGGCAACTCACTGGAGCCGGAGCTGCTGGTGGAACCAGAGGAGGAAGATTCTGTGGTTGATGTCGTTAATGGCTGAATCGGTGTATGTGGACCATCATTCTGGAAGACTGGCTCGATAAGGGAGGGCATCCGTACGGGGGGTTGTTGTGTTTGAGGAGGAAACAACAAAAAATTTTCTTCGGGACAGATCAGGGGAGCCGGACCTGTTGATTGGGGGAACGGAGGAAATTTTGTTTCGACAAAGGTAACATCCCGAGTGAAAAAATATCGCTTTAAGACAGGAGAGAAACACCGATACCCTTTCTGAACTTTAGGATACCCAAGAAAAATACATTGTATAGCCTTATGATCCAATTTAGAAAGGGTTGGTCGGGTATCCCGAACATAGCATAAGGAACCAAAGATGCGGGGAGGCAGAGGAAACGGCTCTCTTCCAGGAAAGAGCCTAGAGAAGGGAGTGCTACCATGAAGAACTAACGACGGCATGCGATTAATAAGATAACAAGCTGTAAGGACCGCATCCGACCAAAATCTCTTGGGAGTACGTGTTGGCCCATTGGTCATATGGTCAAACAGATTTTAATAATTGATCAAACTCTGTCTCGATATATGAAGCTAGTCAGGATATCTCAGACTCTTGGACATGATCAAGAACAGCTATCTACTCAGTTCAAGACCGAAGCAATGTTTGCCTGTTCGAGTCTGTATTTCTTTGAGCAATGTATTTTTTCATTTTATTGAGTCTAGAAATACGTTGTACACCGAGTCGTACTGGCAAATAGGCTATTCCAAAATGATTTCAAAATGTTTTTAAAATATCCTTAGTTTTGAAAAACATTCATATTAACAAAAGCTTCAAACAGGTTTTCAAAAAGGTTTTCAAAAATCCCCAAAAACTATTTTTAAAAACCTAACCCTGACAGAACTCGGCCAGAGTTCGGCCAGAGTTCGGTTAGTGGCCGTTTTAATTTTTGAATTCTTTGGAACTTGGTCCTCCTGCAGTTACGAATTTGACCGAGATTTCCTCATCGAGTTCTGCCCGAATTCTGCCAGAATTCTATCTTTGGAACTCCTATAAATAGAGAAGGATTTCGACCATTTTAACTCACTCATTCACTTTCAATCTTCTCTTTTCTAAAAAGCTTTCAGTCTTCCAAAGAGTTTTTCTCGAGCTTCAAATTTCAGATTCCAAGCCAGTTACAATCCTCTAGTCGATTTGCCAGTGCGGTGCGGTCTTGAAGTTTCAGAGTGATTGTAATCAGAGGCTTGATAGAAGATTCAACTCTTCAAAATTGAAGTTGGACGAGTTCTTCGTATCAAAGCTCGCGTTGTAGAAGTTGCAAGGACTTCGTAAGAAAACTTGCGGTTTTGCCAATAGTGGATTCAACTGGTAGCAAGAGTTCTACCGACTGGATTAGTCCTCAACAGAGGAAAACCAGTATACATCGCTGTCTTTGCATTTGCTTTCTTATCTTTGCCTTTATATTATTTAGTTGGGATTATTATCCTGTGATCTTGCTGCTAACATTTTTAATTAGCATTTTTTCGCTGCCAACTCTATTCACCCCCCCCCCTCTAGAGTATTGTGCTTTACGATTTCGTTCCTACAATTGGTATCAGAGCAGGTGTTACAGGTAAAGCAAGGTAACATTGCAATTATTTATTCATTTAATTAATTGTTATATAGATCACAGCACAACACATGACAACTGTGAAATTCACAAGTGAAGGTCAGGCCACAAACAGACCTCCACTGTTTGATGGTATGAATTATACCTATTGGAAAACACGGATGAGTTTCTTCTTGAAATCACTTGACTTTGATTTATGGTCTATTGTTATTGATGGCTATCAAAAGCCACCTCGTATAAATGTTGATGGAGTTTTAGTTGAAAAACCCCATAACAGATATACAGAGGAAGAAAAGAAAAAGGCCAGTCTTGACGCACGTGCTATTAACGCTTTATTTTGTGCTTTAGACAGAACTGAATTTAACAGGGTGTCTATCTGCACAACTGCTAATGAAGTGTGGAAGCTCCTTGAAGTCACACATGAAGGCACGACTCAAGTCAAAGAATCAAAGGTCAGCAGACTTACTCAAGAGTATGAGGTGTTCAAGATGAAGCCCAACGAAACAGTTACTCAGATGTTCGAAAGATTCTTGGATATTGTAAATCCTTTGTCCTCCCTAGGCAAATATTACAGTAACCATGAAAAGATTCGCAAACTCCTGCGAGCACTTACCAAGAACTGGATTCCAAAGGCTACTGCAATCATTGAAGGGAACGACCTCACAACTATGTCCCTCGAAGTACTCATGGGTAAGCTACTCACTCATGAACTGGAGCTACAAGATTTTGAAGAGCCTGCACCAAAGGAGAAGACGATCGCTTTCAAGGCACAGCACAGAAAAGCTGCTGAAGGTGATTCAGACAGCAGTGAATCTGATGCTGAAGATCAAGCACTCCTAGCAAGAAAATTCAAAAGATTCATGAGATATAAGAAGAAAGCCAAAGAAAACAATAGCAGCAACAACTGGTAAAGAAAACAATAGCAGCAACAACTGGTATCAAGATGATGCTGTCTGCTATGGCTGCAAGAAGAAAGGACACATGAAGAAGGATTGTCCTACAAACTCATCATCAAGCAAGAAGAGCAACAGGTATGAAAAAGGGAACCTGAAGAGATCAACATCTCGGAGATATGCCAACACCAGCATATGGCATGAAAGTGAAGCCAGCGACTCAGAAGATGAACAATCAGAAGACGCTGCAAACGTATGCTTTATGGCATCCGATCAGGTACCTACTGAACCTGTAATTGATACATATGATGACTTCACCTTTGAGCAATTAGGAGATGCCTTCAGTGAACTGATAAGTGATTACAGGAAACTGCGTAGCAAATATCAGACCTCTAAGAAGGTACTCAAAGAGTACAAAGGTGAAATAGGAAGACTTACCAACCTACTAGCTGAGGTTAGAAATAATGTTAGTGAGTCTGGTGAGCTTTCCTCTATTAAGCTCTTATTACACGAGACTACCAAGTCATCTGAAGAGAAAGACAAGGTTATTGACCAACTAAAAGAAGAACTTTCTAAAGAGAAAAAAAGTCTTCAAAGTGCACAAGTCAGAATGAAAGCACTCACTTCTGACTATACTAAGTTGTATGACACTTCCAAAAGATTGGAAATTAGGTTAGGAAAACAGCCTGAGACTGCTGCTTCCTAACATGTGTCACCGAATAATCGGAACATTTCCAAACCAAACACTGTCAGACCTAACCCTATCAAACCTTTACCCCAAAAGGTTAAGCCCAAACAAGATTATAGGTATGCTTTCTTCTATACTAGAAAACCTAAACCTACCAACCGTGCACATCACTCAGCTTTCAACACTAAACATGCACAATGTCATTATTGTGGCCACATTGGTCATATTTCTTCTGCATGTAGAATCAGAAAGCTTGTTGATTTAAATATTTATGCATGGATACCAAAAGCTAACATTTTAGGACCCTACAAGAAATGGGTACCAAAAGTTTCATCTGCAAACTGTTTTGTAGGTGGAATACCTTTCACATGCTAAAAGCAAATGGATTCTCGACAGCGGTTGTTCACGGCATATGACCGGTGACGCTACATTATTTGCAACACTGTCGAAGAAGAAGAAGGAAGGCTATGTCTCCTTCGGTAACAACTTAAAAGGGTATATCATTGGTATCGGTGATGTTGGTAAGTCTCCCTATCCTGTGATTAAGGATGTCTGTCTGGTTACCAAGTTGAAACATAATCTACTCAGCATAAGTCATTTAGTTGATCATGGTTATGGCATCAACTTTAGCAAAGACGAATGTACTATAGTTGATAGCTCAACTGGTAGTACTATCTTTGAAGGTATCAGGGAAGACAACATATATGTTTTCTATTTGTTGGAAGAAACTAACATTTCAGGTAGATGCTTAATGGCTAAAAGTGATGAGAGTCATATGTGGCATATGAGACTCGGTCACGCAAATATGGACACAATCTCAAGATTATCCACGAAGAAGCTAGTACGCGGTTTACCGGACATAACATTCAAGAAAGATTCGATATGCAGCCAATGTGAAAAGAACAAAGCTACCAGATCCACATTCAAGTCAGTAAACGCAGTATGTACTACTAGACCTCTACAATTGCTACATATGGACTTATTTGGTCCTAGCAGAGTTGCTAGCCTCGGAGGTAAGTTATATGCTTTTGTAATTGTAGATGATTACTCTAGATACACGTTGGTATATTTCTTGACACGCAAGAATAATGCATTGTCCGAATTTGTCGCCTTTTGCAAGAAAGTACAGAATGAAAAAGGTTACATGATCACCCGTATTAGAAGCGATCATGGTGGCGAATTCGAGAATGCAGAGTTTGAGCAATTTTGTAACACACGATTTTGTACACGAGTTCTCCTGCCCTAGGACTCCACAACAAAATGGAGTTGTGGAACGTAAGAACAGAACTCTATCCGAAATGGCTAGAGTAATGTTAAACCAGTTTAGTCTACCCAAATATTTCTGGGCTGAAGCTGTCAATACAGCTTGTTTTGTTCTCAATAGAGTTCTAATTCGACCCAAATCGAAGAAGACTCCATTTGAGTTATGGTTTGATAGAATTCCATCAGTTTCATATTTTAGAATATTTGGTTGTAAATGCTTTATTCTTAATACAAAAGATAATTTGGGAAAGTTTGACGAAAAGGCCGATGAAGGTATATTTTTAGGTTATGCGGCCAAGAGCAAAGGATACAGAGTCTTCAACAAACGAACTATGATCATCGAAGAATCAATCAACGTCACCTTTGATGAATTGAATCAAATGACTATCGATGACAATAACGAAGATCTAACTGTACCAAGCTCAACACCAGCTGATTCTCAACCAAGCTCGGCACTAGCTGATCCTCCTAGAGAAGATCCAGGAACCAGCTACCTTCAGAGTCTGCCGAAAAGATTGAAATTTACGGCTGATCATCCAAAGGATTTGGTAATTGGTGATATTACTAAAGGTGTAAGTACTCGTACATCCAGTAGAGATATTGTTTCTAGTGTTGCATTCATTTCACAGCTAGAACCCAAAACTATTGATAAAGCATGTAGTGATAGTTTTTGGATAGATGCTATGCAAGAGGAATTAAACCAATTTGAACGGAATCAAGTTTGGGAACTTGTTCCCAAGCCTATTGATCATCCGGTCATTGGCACCCGTTGGGTATTCCGAAATAAACTTAATGAGAATGGTTTAGTGACTCGTAATAAGGCTCGACTCGTAGCTCAAGGATACAATCAGAAAGAAAAGAAGGTATCGACTATGATGAGACTTATGTCCCAGTTGCGAGATTAGAATCCATTCGCATGTTATGTGCATTTGCATGTTTTCATAATTTCAAATTATTTCAAATGGATGTCAAGAGTGCATTTTTAAATGGTTTTATAAAAGAAGAAGTTTTTGTGGCACAACCTCCAGGTTTCACAGATTTTAAAAATCCTGATCATGTTTTCAAGTTGAAGAAAGCTTTATACGGTTTAAAACAAGCCCATCGTGCTTGGTATGATCGTCTAAGCTCTTTTCTACTTGACAACGGTTTTTCAAAAGGCAAGGTTGACACTACACTTTTTTTTAATGGCAAGCTTCTCTTAATACAAGTCTATGTTGATGATATTATATTTGGATCTACTGATGAATCTCTGTGTCAAGAATTCTCTAAGTGTATGCAGAATGAGTTTGAGATGAGCATGATGGGAGAGCTGAAATTCTTTCTCGGACTGCAAATCAAACAAACTGACAATAGGACATTCATAAATCAAGCCAAGTACACAAAAGATTTGCTAAAGAAGTTTGATCTGGATAATGTCAAACCTATTGGCACTCCGATGGCAACTTCAACAAAGCTTGATATTGATGAACAAGGCAAGCCAGTCGACACACGTAAGTATCGAGGTATGATCGGTAGTTTACTTTATTTAACTGCTAGTCGTCCAGATATTATGTTTAGTGTTTGCCTGTGTGCACGTTTTCAAGCTAATCCAAAGGAATCACATCTGTGCGCAGTTAAGCGTATCTTTCGATACCTTAAGGGCACTTCTTCTGTTGGCTTATGGTATCCCAAAACTAAGTCCTTTGACCTTATTGGTTACTCGGATGCAGATTTTGCTGGATGCAAAGTTGATAGAAAAAGTACCAGCGGCACATGTCATTTCTTAGGCAAGGCTTTAGTCTCATGGTTTAGTAAAAAGCAAAATTTTGTAGCCTTATCAACAACAGAGGCTGAGTACATCGCCGCAGGACGTTGTTGTGCTCAGATTTTGTGGATGAAACAAACCTTAGAAGACTATGATTTATTTTACACAAACATTCCCATTTTCTGTGATAACACGAGCACTATTAATTTGACTAAGAATCCAGTATGTCATTCTCGTACTAAGTATATCGAGATTCGACATCATTTTCTTAGAGATCATCATCAGAATGGAGATATTGACCTTGTGTACATAGATACTGAGAATCAATTAGCTGATATTTTCACAAAGCCTCTAGCAGAAGATCGTTTCAATTATTTACGTCGAGAATTAGGAATTTTGGACGTCAATAATGTTAATTAATTTTGTTTTATGATTATATTTCAAAACGCAAAAACTGTGTTAGAGACAAGCCAATAAAGAGTCTGTCTGTCACCACAACTACGGTTGAAGCGAAGCGGTATTTAAGAGTTCCCCGGTGAACCTCCGCCAGCTGGGACAGTACTCTCCTACAGCTAATCTGAAACAGTCGCTGTGTAACGAAATTTAATTTATAAAATAAACATTAATTATATTAATTGAATGTCAAAATTACTAATCTTTGAATTAAATCTTTGAAATGAGCCAATGAAAAAGAAAGTGTTCCAAACCAACCCCAGGCAAATTCGGCCAGACTTCGGACCGAATTCGGCCCGAGTTCGGTTGAAGGTATCAGGTTATATAACCAGAACCCGAGAGCCTTTCTTCTTCATTGCTTCTAAAATCCACCATCACAGCACAACAGCCGCACGAAAAGCTCTAAAACCCTAGTTCTTCACCACTCCTTCTCTTCCAATCTACGTGGTGAAATCCATCCAAATCTTGGATTCGTGCGGAGATCGTTGTCCTCTTCAACATACTCGAATTTCGGGAGGTATAACTTCATATTTCTCCTTTCAATTTCGTGCATTTTACTTTATTGCACAATGGCACCTAAGGGATTTAACCCCTTCAAGAGGAAGAAGACGACCAATCCTAGTGAGGAAGGTTCATCTTCGAATCCACCCACGGATTCCCTCTTTTCGCCAGTCCAATCGAGCGATGGCGCGTTCGATGGGTTTTATTTTCAAACCCTAGATCAAGCCCTACTGTGGTATGGAGACTTTTCCATGCGATCCATATGCACAGGTGCTCCTATCAAGTGGACTGTGTTTCCAGAACACCGCCCTTATTTTGAGGCATTAGGGTTACAATATTTTGTTAAACTTTGTTTCCTAGTAGCAACTAATGTCATTAGACTTTTCTACTGCAATATCATATTAAACACGTTTGACGTAAGTACTCGTGTTGGCGGACTAGATATCAATTTCAATTATGTCCTCTTAGCGGAAATCCTTGGTATTTCCAACGAAGGTGAACCGCTTGTTGATATCACTGAATTTGATTTCTCCGACGGCACGACACTTGCTAGTTTCAAAGCTGACCTCTGTGCACCTGATCGAGTTCGCTCTGGAAAGTTCAAGGCAAACAACTTGAACTTGTTTAATTATGAATTGCACCGTATCATTTACTCCACTATCCTTCCAAAGTCTACTTCAAAGGATGATGTGACATCTCTTGAATTATCTGCTATGTATCACATTCTTAAGGGGATTCCATTTTCTGCCCCTAAGACCGTTATCCAGATGATGGGACGTTGTCGTACAAGAGATAGAAATCTCTCTTATGCGATGATTCTTCCACGCATCTTCCAGCGTTTCGATATTGATTTGTCAACTTGTACTCAAGACCCTGAGCCCAAGTTTCTGAAACTATCCCGTCGTAGTATGACTGCTGCTGCTCCTCCTACTGTTCCTCCTACTGCTCCACCTCCTCCACCTACTCAGCAGTATGCCATGACTTTTGAGGGCATACACCAGCACCTTTCTGATTTGCACGTCTCGATGACGGATATGGCCCGCGAACGTGAGTTCCGCGACATCACTCGTTATCAGGCGATAGCAAACTCTCTCGCTGATCTCCGATTCGCCCAGACTGGACATTCTGCCGGTTCTATTCCTAGAGATCCAGCCTTCTCTGGTTACCGCTGTGAGGATGAGGCTGTTCATGCCTACTTTCAGCCCGGTAACGCATATGATTGGTACCGTTCTGACCGTGCTCCTCGAGACTATGTCGGTGAGTTTTACACTGGCGCTCCTCCTCACCCTTCTGGAGCTGGTACCTCTGCAGCTGGTCCTTCTGGACATTGCGGTCATGCTGATGATGATGAGGAGGAGGAGGAGGAGATGTGATATATTAGTTGATTTTTGAGACTTAGATGTTATCTACTGTATACCTGGAAATGCTCCAACATTCCAAGTCTTTAGACTTTATTATCAGTATTTCTTTTGAGGACTTGTACTGGATATTTTTTTGTCTCTTGGACATCTTTTTATCTTTATGAGATGCGTAGTTTATGTTTCACATCAGTTTATTTACTTATTTATAGCATCTTTATCTGCTTCTTTATTATAAACTGCCTGTGAAATAATTCTCTGTTATAAACTGCCTGAGACAAATACATGCCTATGATGTCATTCTATTTTTCTTACTATTTCTATCATTTCTCATGATTTTTTTTTGTGTTTCTTCACTGTTTGTTATTTATGCATTGATTGCGGGGGAGTTTTTCTCTTTTGCAACTATTTTGCTAAATGACAACGGGGAGAAATTAGGATCTAACATTCTTTTTGAGAAATTAGGATCTAACATTCTTTTTGAGAAAATGCAGGAATATGAACAATTTTACTATTTTTGATTTTATTCCAAGCAAAGATGTTATATCATTCATAGTTTGTCAATTATCAAAATGGGGGAGATTGTTGGCCCATTGGTCATATGGTCAAACTGATTTTAATAATTGATCAAACTCTGTCTCGATATATGAAGCTAGTCAGGATATCTCGGACTCTTGGACATGATCAAGAACAGCTATCTACTCAATTCAAGACCGAAGCAATGTTTGCATGTTCGAGTCTGTATTTCTTTGAGCAATGTATTTTTTATTTTATTGAGTCTAGGAATACGTTGTACACCGAGTCGTACTGGCAAATAGGCTATTCCAAAATGATTTCAAAATATTTTTAAAATATCCTTAGTTTTGAAAAACATTCATATTAACAAAAGCTTCAAAAAGGTTTTCAAAAAGGTTTTCAAAAATCCCCAAAAACTATTTTTAAAAACCTAACCTAACCCTGACAGAACTCGGCCAGAGTTCGGCCAGAGTTCGGTTAGTGGCCGTTTTGATTTTTGAATTCTTTGGAACTTGGTCCTCCTGCAGTTGCGGATTTGACCGAGATTTCCTCATCGAGTTCTGCCCGAATTCTGTCCGAATTCTGCCAGAATTCTATCTTTGGAACTCCTATAAATAGAGAAGGATTTCGACCATTTTAACTCACTCATTCACTTTCAATCTTCTCTTTTCTAAAAAGCTTTCAGTCTTCCAAAGAGTTTTTCTCGAGCTTCAAATTTCAGATCCCAAGCCAGTTACAATCATCTAGTCGATTTGCCAGTGCGGTGCGGTTTAGAAGAGTGATTGTAATCAGAGGCTTGATAGAAGATTCAACTCTTCAAAATTGAAGTTGGACGAGTTCTTCGTATCAAAGCTCGCGTTGTAGAAGTTGCAAGGACTTCGTAAGAAAAATTGCGGTTTTGCCAATTGTGGATTCAACTGGTAGCAAGAGTTCTACCGACTGGATTAGTCCTCAACAGAGGAAAACCAGTATACATCGCTGTCTTTGTGTTTGCTTTCTTATCTCTGCCTTTATATTATTTAGTTGTGATTATTATCCTGTGATCTTGCTGCTAACATTTTTAATTAGCATTTTTCCGCTGCCAACTCTATTCACCCTCCCTCTAGAGTATTGTGCTTTACGATTTCGTTCCTACAGTACGTGCTTGAAACATAAGAGCACGTGTTGTTTCCAATAAATGACGATTCTTGCGTTCGGCTACACCATTTTGTTGTGGTGTGTACGCACAAGAGGTTTGGTGGATGATGTCGTTGCTGGCCAAATGGTTATCAAGATCACGAGATAAATACTCACGACCATTGTCACTCCGAAAGGTTTTGATTGGAAGACCAAATTGTGTAGTTATCTCGGCATGAAAGTTACACCAGATGTTAAATAATTCAGCGCGACTTTTCATTAAATAAATAAAAGTGACACGTGAGTAATCATCGACAAACGTGACAAAGTACTTAAAACCCATTACAGATTCAGTCGGACAAGGTCCCCATATATCATAATGCACCAACTCAAAAGGAGCGGTTACAAGATTATTTGGACTCACCGGATATGATGCTTAGCTAAACTACATGGCTCACAATGAAAAGAAGAGGGAATAGCTAAAGATGGGTACATTTTCTGGAGAACTGGAGACGACGGATGACCTAACCGACAATGTAACTCGACCGGATCAAGTTTCATGCTTGCACAAACAACAGAAGGAGTTGCGTCAAACAGGTACAAGCCTCCAGCCACATGCCCCTTACCAATAGTCTTCCCAGTTGTCAGGTCCTGAAAAACACAATTATCAGGAATAAAGGTTACCGAGCAATGAAGTTCACGAGTAAGTTGACTGATAGAAAGTAAATTGAACGGGTTCCCAGGAGTAAGTAGAACAGAGGTAAATGACAGTCCGGGAGAAAGAGTGGCACTTCCACGGCCGCGGACTGCCAGAGAACCGCCATTGGCAACAGTAATGCCAGAAGCACGACGGACAGGTACATAATCATGTATCATACATGCGTCACCAGCCATGTGTGAGGATGCACCAGAGTCAATTACTCACTGCTTGGATTTTACTATGCATGCTGCGGAATATCCGGCTGTGGAACCAGACGTTGATGCTTCACCACGACGTTGAGCCTGGAACTCAAGAAATTCCGCGTAAGAATCGTCGCTCATCTGAACCGAACGAACGCTATTATCAGTAGCATCCGAAGTAATATTGGCAACAGGAGCTTTAGGGCACTGCCACTGGAAATGTCCCTGTTGGCCACAGTGGAAGCATGTTCGTAGTCGTCCCCCATCACGACCACCATTGCCGCGTCCGCCATTGCGACCATAAGTCCGACCACCTCGCCGTCCACCACGTCCACCACGAACGGCAGGACGAGCAGCGCTACCAAGGGCAGATCGATCAGCAGGAGGATCTCTCGAAGTGGTCCCAACCACCTTTGCGGCCCGAAGAACACGGAAGTGGGCCTCCATCAAAGATGGAACATCAGATCCAGCAATGATCTGGGATCGAGCCAAGTCCGCATCAGGACGGGGAGATGCAAGATATGCCATAACATAAAGCTGCTCGCGTTAAGCCCGAGCTTCATTGATATCCGCCGTCAGAGGAAGAACACGATCAATTTCATCCACCATAGCCTTGAAGGATCGGAAGTGGTCCTTATGAGACTTGTCTCCTTGAGTTGCTCGGTGAACGCCAACAACCGAGTCGTATATGCGAGACAAGTCGTGTTTTCCATCAAACGCCGTTGCTAGGACCTCCCATAGCTCCTTGACCGTGTCCGTGTTTTGAACCGTGTCCTCGACGGACGGTTCCATGGAGTTCATCAACTGTGTAAACAGTCGACTATCATCCGTCTCCCACTGTTCAAATGTGGGATCAGTCGTTGCCGGAGGGCTGTCAGTCAAATGTTTAGATAGCCGCATCCCACGAAGTGTTTTCTCAACTTTCTTCCGCCATGTTGAGTAACCATCTGGACCGTCCAATCGACGGTCGACAAGTCGAGTCGAAGAGATCGTCGTGCCAGTGCTCGTCGTGTTGCTGACACCGTTACCATCATCTGCCTTCGAATCTGTCATCCTGAAATGGAAGCAACCGTCGCGAGTTCTTTCCAACCCCAAAAATCACACCAACTTTACGAATGTGCTATAAACGTGGTCAACACCATCGCGCACATAGAAAGTAAACACGTCAGGACACAGGAGAAAACACGATCATTCTCTGTGTAGATTTGGATGTGAAGATTAGGGTAGGAAAATCATTTGTTAAGTCCAAACGGCTTAATCTAGGAATAAAGCATTGGACCACTTACTTTTTTTCTTCTTTTTTTTAACTAGGGTTCGGAGGGTGTGGTGGCTGATGGAAAATGTTAGGGTCTTGAGCCATCGTGGGTGATCCAGGTGTCTGCACAGCAGATCCGAGGCGTTGGGGATCCGGGTGTCTGCACAGCAGATCCGGGGTGTGGAAGAACCGAGTGTCTGCGCCGTAGATCCGGAGTGTGGGGGAGCCGGGTATCTGCACAGCAGATCCGGGAAGGGGGAGAGAACCGGGGGTCTGCACAGCAGATCCGGGCAGGGGGGGCTGGATGGGGGGGGGGGGGGTCGGCGAAGGGGGGGAATTTTTTTTGTTGTGGAATTTTTTTTCTTCCTTCTATGGCTTTGATACCATGTAGAATGGAATAAAATAGATGATTTCTTTATTGAAGAGAGACTACACATATATATAGGAGAGGCTAGCCTCCTCTCCTATTACTCTAAACAATGTGGTACTAAAGCCCAATAACTAATAACTCTAATATAACACTTAACATATACCCTATATACATGACACGTGCTCATGTTCACGTATTGTTCAATGTCCAGATTCTAGATAGTGGCTCGTAGTAGCGTACTCATGTACTGATTTCCTTATTTAGTTCTAGATCGATATCTAAGTGCATGTTCTTTATTGACACCGTAGATTTAACTTGTTAATTATTATATGTCTAATCTATTTGCTTATTGGCAATGGACAATCGAGTGTGAGTATTATCCATTGTATCGCGTGTAGTGTGTAGTGTGTAGTGGGAACATTTGCCAGGGATAGCTTGCAAATGACTCGTACCCATGGCTCGTCATTTAGGACGATTCTCGAGTGTACACGACTTGAGAATTGAAAATGAATCTTATAGGATAATTGACTAGTAAATCACATAGATCATTGGGAGAGAGGACACTTCATGCTACCGCGACTCGGGTCGCTATGGGCCCCCACAGTGGCGATTGACGTGGGCCCCTGTCCTCTATCGATTGAGTGTTGATGGCATCATTGATTATTGATATATTTTTAAGTAGATGTTTATCTAATATTGATAGAGATTATTGGTTTATATTTTTTTTCTATCGTCGTTGCCCCTTGGCCACCCGAGTTTCTGTAACGTAAGTGGTAGTGGAGTTCCTCAACTTGCATGCTAGTAATTAGGCTTGTGATAACCCTAATTAGTTAATGATAGCAAGCCGTAGGCATTGATTGGCCGTGCATTTTTTGTTTGCGTTACTTTATATGCTTTTTGTATCGGTGAGTAGCCAGAGGCTAAGTTCTGCTCGAAAAAAGATCTGCAACCCAGGTCCTTATTTGGTTTAAGGGTTGTGGCTCCGACTTCGAGTAGTTCCCAAGCTCCCTTGCACATCGGCTTATTCTTCTCTATAGATATATTGTTTAGTATTTCAATTGAGTCATTATTATTCTCGAGATACGTGCATTGGTACCGCACTAGTCTCAACCCGTATTTATTTACTTTTGTCATATGTTGTTGCATTGTTGTTAGGTTTTGTCATTCACCTCGAGCTTTCCTTATGGTACTTGCTATTTGGAATTCTGATCCCACTGGTTTTGTATAGCCATGTTCCATAGTTGATTTCGAGGATCTACCGTATTCTTCTCCGGATGGTTCGCACTCAGAAGACTATGATACGGATTAGCGAGTGGGTTACCTATACCTCCCACTCCATTTTTGTACTTTCTTTTTGGTTGTGTTTAGCCAAGGGTATGTGTTAGTCCTTGTATCTGGGTTTTGTTCCCTTCGTTTTCGGACGGCGTGGATATATATTCTGCACCACGGCTAGTTGTACATTTATGTACCTTTTGTTTATTCACTTGATGTATCATTTTGTTATGTCAGCTCTCACGATTATGTATGCATTTGTGTTTGGGACGTCTTGCCCCTCTTATATGTGATTTACTCTTTATTGCTTCTTGTGTTTATTTGATTGAGATAGGACTTGTATGACCTTAGGAGTCGTCAGTGGCATGTTAGAGTCCACCAATTTGTCTTCTAAACAGCCGTGACCATATCTTGGGGTACTGGCGTACTCTGATATACGTAGCTGGCTTTGTCCCACCCCCGCTCTCCAGTATTCTGGTTCTAGAGCGTGACAATGTTTTAGTGGTAGCCCATGCAGGTCTGTCTTTCAGACTTGTGGGAGATTCATCTTGTTAGAATCTCAATCCCATATTTGTTTTCATTTGATTTCCTCTTGCTTGTCGCATCTTCTCGTTTTCCTTGAACTGTGAACGTGCTTGATATGTCTTTGCTCTATTCATGTCCCTTTTTGATATTACGTGTCCTTATCCTTCAGGGACACTACACCTTCTTATTCTTTCGAGGATTTCATTGCTCTGTCTTCCCCCGTAGTTCAGGCAACATGTCAGCATCAGATCCCGCCTCCGTAGAGTTCAGGTGCCAGTACAATCACTGCATCTGTTAGCAGCTTAGTTTACTCCATTCCAGTTAGTTTAGCCAGCTTAGTCTTGCTCAGCCGGCTCCTTCAGTTCCATCAATTCAGCCAGCACAAATAGATCAGCAGGCTATGCTCGAGATGATGAGGGACATTACTATCCAGCCTACAGCTCCAGCAGTTATATCTCCAGATCATCGAGCTCCTAGTCAGGTAGTACCATCAGCTCCAATGGCGATATCAGTGTAGCAGTCCAGACAGTCGGTACAGTTAGGGTGTACCGACTATGACAAGCCAGGTCACGACAAAGCTCAGTGCAGGAGGGCTAATGGTAAGTATCTCAGGTGTGGTGCGTCTGATCACTGGATTAGGTCTTGCCCATCTTTGCATCTAGAGGCTTCGTTAGTTGTCTAGTGCCTTTGGTGATTGAGGCCTAGAGGGGACCAACAAAGTCAGCCTGATCCCATATTTAGCGTCCCTTTCGACGTGGTCTCAACAGTTTCAACATCAACGTCCGGCGCAGTTTGTCCAGGTCCAACAAGTCGAGTAGAATCAACAACAGGTAAGAACAGCAGCCCCGAGACGTAGGCAGAGAGAGTTTGGTATCATAAAGTAGATGTTGGCTGAGGGCAGTCAGAGTGTTGGTAAGTTTCTGAGGTGTTCCTTCGGTCATTCTTATTCTTGGGTTCCGTCGACAGCCTTATATCCAACCGGAGTGCACTGGTCGACTCGACATATTTGACGAGTAAAGACGAGTTTCTCATCCCACTCTTCTGCCTCTGTATCTCGTGATACACGATATCTATCATGTATCCCGACTACGAAGATGCATCCTGGATTAGAGTCATGTCTTTGATCAAGTCGTTGGTACCAACTTATCTCGAGACTTGACCCTTGTCCACTTTGTGAGTCAGCGTAGGCAAGCGAGGATGTATCCCTACTTAACTGACGCAGGCGTATATTATTCCATATGCCTCATAGTTCTCTTATTTTCTTGTATTATATATGTATGTATTTATTATTTTTTGCATTTATTTAAATTTTGTATTTCAATATCACTTGCACACGAGATGTTTTCTTTCGATGATTTATGATTTTGATCTTGTTTTAGCATGCGTGTTTTACTCGACTAGCTTTAGTGAAATTCTGAGGACAGGATTTTCCTAAAGAGGGTAGGGTGTAACATTCGTTACCATTTTTCGTATTTCCGATGTTTGGTTATTTTTTTCTCGTAAAATGATTACATGTTGAATTTTGTATTTTATTTGTTGTACTCATATATTTATGATTTCATTTTGATATGCGAAACTACCCTTGGGCATATAGAATACCTTTTTGGCATTGCCATAAACCCGTGTTAGGACCCGTGCATAGAATGGATAATCCTGAATTTTTTCGAATTCGGGGATTTTTTTCCTCTGGTCGGCGTACCGCCGGTATACTGTTCAGGATATTTTGTGAATAATATCTAGATATTTCCATAAATAGTGTTTTGATATTTTCGTGAATAGCGTTTAGATACTTTCATGAATAGTATCGATGCATCTAGGGCTGCAAATGAGCCAAGCCGTTCACGAGCTGCTCGAAGCTCGGCTCGATAAAAGCTCGCTTGAGCTCTGTTCGTTTAGTAAACAAGGTGAGCTCAAGCTTCATTTTCAAGCTCGTTTAATAAACGAGCCAAACTCAAGCTTAGAAGTACTCGGCTCGTTTGGGCTCGCGAGCTGGCACGTCTATGAGCTTGTAAGCTGTCTTGTTTAGAAGCTCGTTTAGGAGCTCCTTAGAAGCTCGTTTGTTCTTTGTTGGATTCTAATTTTATATATGTTTGTATAAAAATATGGTTATGTGCATTATATATTTATGTGTCCTTAATAATTGATATTAAGAAACTTTTTTAATTAAAGTTTTATAAATAAATTGTTAATATTACAACTACTTGAATTCAAACCTAACTAGCTTGAAATCAAGCTCGTTAAGCTTGAAATCAAGCTTAATGAGCTTGAAATCAAGCTTAACGAGCTTAATTTTGAGCTTATCGAGCTCGTCAATCAAGCTTGAAACAAGCTTGCTTATCAAGCCAAGCTCGAGCCAAGCTCAAGCTCTAAAATAAAAAAACTTATCGAGCTCGATCTCGATTAATTATAGTCAAGCCAAGCTCAAGCTTACAAAAGCCTGGCTCGGCTTGGCTCATTTGCAGCCCTAGATGCATCCTATTGTTCATTAGTTTCTTGGTTCTGAAGCACCCTATTATCCATTGGATAATTGGTTTTCTTTCAATGGATGGGATTGATTTAGATCGAACGACCGATCGCGATCCAACAGTCACGATTAATTCACCCTTCTGTATATACCTTTGATTTTCTCTTTCCTTTCGCTTTTCATTCTCTTCACTCTCTCTCTCTCTCTCTCTCTCTCTCTTCATTTCTTCTTCTCCTCTCTCCCCTTAGGCTACGCATGGAAGCCAGCCAAAAGGCCTTGGGTGTGGGATCTAACCCCCCAGGAGGAGGAGGAGGAGGAGGAGGAGAAGATTAGGCTCGGTTGCTAGAGACTCTAGACAAGTACATCTTGCTCAAAAGTGATATGACCATGCTGTATTTTTGGTTTTTCCATAGAAACTCAAGTTTTATTGGTCTATAATATGCTTCCTTAAATTGTTAACATCTTTAGTATATAGCATTTTTTTTTATCGGTGGTATTGAGTAGATCTAAGTTTCTCGATAGTGTTTTCGAGTATTTTGAGGTATTCGTATTTCAAAGTTCAAAATTTGTAAAAACTAATGCTCTCATGTTGTAGGTAAATCAATTTTATGCGATTTTGACTTTTGAAAATCCAAATTTTGATTTAAAGTGAAATTTTTATGGCCGAAACAAGTCTTGACATTTTTCTATGTTTCGGCTGCTGTTACAGAACGGTATACCGACAGTATACCGATTTTATACCCCAAAAACTCTGTCTTTTGTCCAGTATACCTGTGGTATACTGCTACAGTATACCGTCGGTATGCCAATTTTTGCTGATTTGAGCTATTTTTTGTCCGTTTTGTCCGTTATTGTTATTTTCATCGATTGAAATGATGTCTTATCATGCTCTAGTGTTGTTGTATAGTTAGAAAGTAATTGTACACCATATATACATGGCACGTGCTCATGTTCACATATTGTTCTATGTCCAGATTCTAGATAGTGGCTCGTAGTAGCGCACTCATATATTGATTTCCTTATTGAGTTCTAGATCGATATCTGAGTGTGTAATCCCTTGTTTTCAAAATCTCGAATATTTTATTATTTTATTATTTTAGTAATTTTTGAAATATTTTATATATTAGAATATTCTATTGGGAGTTGTCATCATACTCCATTAGAATATTTAATTGGATTAATTAATAATAGTTACTTTTATAGAGTGGCAGATTTGTAAATCTCTCTAGAGAGCATGGTTATTTTAGAAAGCCATTATGGAATGCCTAATCACATGACTTGAGAACATTCTGGAATTTAATTAAGTAATCTAGATTAGTACTAATTAACACTAATTAACCTCAAGGAATATTCCTTAGAATCTGGTATATCCTAAGGAATATTCTCTGGCATATTCCAGGAATATTCTTCCATAACACATGTGTTTAGACCATTTAGGTCTTTCCTAATGACCCTATAAATAGAATCATTAATTGTTGTTAATTATTTTCCTAATCTTGTGGCATAACTACTGTGTCCACGTGTCCGTGTCCATTCTACTAATTTCTATATTTGTACATTATTGTGTCCATCCTGACACGGACACACCCGTGTCACCCCATCCTTGTCGTGTCCTATGCCCCCGACACAGGACATACAATGCCAAACCCCTGTATCTCGTGTCCCTTGACACGGACACGTACAGACTCCACTAGAACCTTAAACCTAACCCTACATCTATCTCCTGGCCGTCGTACGTGTCCGGCCAAAGCTCCGCCGGAAGCCGTCGCATCCTCGTCGTGCTCGTGTTTAGCCATTGTCGGACCCAGAGTCGCAACACCTGGCCGACTCCCAGACCTGGCTACCACCCTTCCAGTGGTTCTTGGCCGCCACCACCGACATCATCTACTGCCTCTGTGGAGTCGACCACGAACGCCTCGTCAGACATCAGCGCCGTCGTGGTGAGCTCTCTCTCCGCCTCCTCCATCGATCCCGACCGCTCCACCGACGTGTCCTCAAGTACCGCAGCTTCGAGCACCACGTCGTGTCCTTGTCGCTAGCGTTGCTTCCCCAAACGTCTCCAATCCAGCGCCGGTGGCCGACCCACCGACTGGCTACAGATTCGTCGGCCAGATCCTCCGGATCCGGCCACCCGCTCGACCTCCAAGTCTCTGTCGACTTCCTAGATCTCCACCGCAGCCTCCTCCGTCTTCGATCCGCGCGTAGCCACCGCCGACGAAGCCCTATCTCACTGGTCGATCTCCACCGTACAAGCGGTTGTTCTGGAGCCGCTCTAGCCGTCATGCCCAGCCATCAAAGGAGCACCGATGTCGTGCTTCGAGTCAGCGCCGACTATCACCGCCGGAGCGCCGCGTGGCCTCCTCCTTGACCAACGCCACCTACTGCCCGTGACCGCTCGTCGAGAATCTCCGTTGATCTTTCTTGCTGGCCGGTCGCCTTCCGTACACCGCGGTGAACCACTTCTTCTTCGTCTTCGTCTTCGCCTTCGTCTTCGTCTTCTTCTCTCAATAGATTTAGGGTGTTTCTTTTCTCTGGCGGTTGTGTGAGAAGAGAGTGAGTGAGAGAGAGAGAGAGAGCTCCGGCTAGGGTTAAGCATAGGAATGGTTCGCCGGGTATTGGGCTAAGATGGGCTGGGCTCCAGCTGAGAGGGAAATGAGTATATGCGTATGTGTATATGGCTGTGGGGTGGACCGGACCAGAGCCCAATGGGCTACCATGCTGGGCTGGGCTAAGAAAAGATTGAGAAAAGAAAGGAAAGAATGTTAGTTAGTAATATTTTGATTTTGTAGTTAGTTAATAATGATTATTTAGTATTATTAATAATTAGTTGAAATATTAGTTAGGAATAATTAGTAAATAATTACTAGTTAGTAATTGAGTTAGCAAATTGAGAGGTTAAGATTCGGTTAGTTAGTTATTTTCTAGAATGTTAGGGATACCTTCTAAAGTAGAACCTAATTGTTTTCTATTAATTTATAGGTGGAGATTTAGAGACAATTGCAAATTTTTCGGTAAAAGACAAGTACTTATACCTCAACTCTACTTAGCAACATTACATGCATCTCACACTCACTTGCTTGACATGTTTTCGTGTTTTCTTACTTGCTTGTATGCTTCTTGTGTCTCCCTAATTGTTTTCTATTAATTTATAGGTGGAGATTTAGAGACAATTGCAAATTTTCCGGTAAAAGGCAAGTACCTGTACCTCAACTCTACTTAGCAACATTACATGCATCTTACACTCGCTTGCTTGACACGTTTTCGTGTTTTCGTGTTTTCTTACTTGCTTGCATGCTTCTTGTGTCTCGTGTCGGGAGGGAGCACGATCATAAAGCATGTAGCCTACCTAAGTCTTGGACAATTACTTGAATGCTAGCATAACACTGATGATATGCCTTATACTATACTTGATTGCTAGCATATCATTAGCATTATGCCTTATGTCCATTATTACTTGACTGCTAGTATAATGTACATGGTATGCCTTATCTATTACGTGCCTTATCTATTACGTGACTGCTAGCATATCATTGCACTATGCCTTATTCTTGCTTGCTTGACTGCTAGCATATCGATTACGATATGCCTTATTCATGATAGCCCCTACATGTTCGATGATGTTCTATTGCACATGTTCCACTTAGCTAGTGCATGTTTTCAGGTACTTTCCAGTTTACTTGTCCTTACTATCAAAGTAGTCAAAGGCACAAGGCGCACTTGAGGTGCAAAGGGTCTATATCGCCCTAGGCGCAAGGCGCACTTAAGGCGCGCCCGAGTGAAGTGAGGCGCAAAATAAAAAAAAATACATAAATGAATTAGTAACGTAAGAAATAAAATCAACATATTGAAACCAACAAAAACATGTTAACATAACCAAGTGAACTAGCATAGCAACAATAACACTCAATAAAACTAACAAGAATTCGTATTTTTTCTACCACGCTTTTAGTAAATTTTAGTTTTTCAAGATCAACTATAGCCAACTTTGGCAACCGTGAAAAAGGCTACCTCCCTACCACTTGCATGAGGTAAGGGCTATCTTCTTGTCTCTTTTTTTATTGTAAGAAATAAAAAAATATATAAGGCGCGCCTAGGCGTACCTTTTCTTTGTTGCGTCTTGCTGAAAGGTATACTTAAGGCACGCCTTGGGTGCGCCCGAAGAAATGCGCCTCGCCTAGTGAAGTACGAGGCGCAGATGTTGTGCCTTGCTACGAGGCGCGCCTTTGACAACCATGCTTACTATTTTATATACTATTGCATCTTGTTGTTGAGTACTGTTGAGTTACATTGTACTTGTCCCTTTCCTGACTAGATTGTTGACATATTAGACCAGGGCATCAGGACAACATGGGATAGGACGAGGACTCCTGGACGATTCTAGAAGATCAGATACAGATACTTTTGGTGTATTAGATGATTTTGATGACACAGATGTATAACTTGTATTACTATTGAGGATATGGTTACCGGATTTTTCTCCGGAAGGGCTAGCAAGTGTATGATATACTAAAATACTAATAGTGAACTCTGTGGTAATTGTGTGTGGCTGAGATTTGTATATGTGTGATAGTTGCTGTGATGAGCAATTGATTTATCTTATCTAGATGATTTCTGAGGTTTAGACAGCTAATTACCGCTGATCCTGCGGCGTAGGCTGGACGCGATCACAACCCGTACCCGATCGTGCGGGCGTGGGGCGTGACGGAGTGCATGTTCTTTATTGACACCGTGGATTTAAATTGTTGTATGTCTAATCTATTTGCATCTTGGCAATGGACAATCGAGTGTGAGTATTGTCCATTGTATTGCATGTAGTATGTATTGGGAACATTTGCCAGTGATAGCTTGCAATTGACTCGTACCCATGGCTCGTCATTTAGGACGATTCTCGAGTGTCCACGACTTGAGAATTGAAAATGAATACTATAGGATAATTGACTAGTAAATCACATAGATCATTTGGAGGGGATGACATTTCATGCTACTGCGACTCGGTCGCTATGGGCCTCCACAGTAGCAGGAATAACCCCGATTGGCATGGGCCCCTGACCTCTATCGATTGAGTGCTGATGGCACTATTGATTATTGATATGTTTTTGAGTAGTTGTTTATCTACTATTGGCAGAGATTATTGGTTTATATTTCTTTTTCTACCGTCGTCGTCCCCTTGGTCACCCGAGTTTCTGCAGCGTAGGTGGTAGTAGAGTTCCTCAACTTGCATGCTAGTAATTAGGCTTGTGATAACCCTAGTTAGTTAATGATGGCAAGCCGTAGGCATTGATTGGCCATGCATTTTTTGTTGTGTGTTACTTTATATGCTCTTTATGTCGTTGAGTAACCAGAGGCTAAGTTCTGCTCGGGAAAAGATCTGCAATCCGGTCCTTGTTTGGTTTAAGGGTTGTGGCTCCGACTTCGAGTAGTTCCCAAGCTCCCTTATTGCTCATCGGTTTATTCTTCTCTATAGTTATATTGTTTAGTATTTCAATTCAGTCATTTTTGTTCTCGAAATACGTGCATTGGTACCCCACTAGTCTCGACCCGTATTTATTTACTTTTGTCATATGTTGTCGCATTGTTGTTAGGCTTTGTCGTTCACCTCGAGCTTTTCTTGTGGTACTTGCTATTTGGGGTTCTGACCCCAGTGGTTTTGTATGGCTAGGTTCCATAGTAGATTTTGAGGATCTACCGTCTTCTCTCCGGATGGTTCGCACTCAGACGACTGTGATACGGATTAGTGAGTGGGTTACCTATATCTCCCACTCCATTTTTGTACTTTCTTTTTGGTGGTGTTTAGCCAAGGGCATGTGTTAGTCCTTGTATCTGATTTTGTTTCCTCCGTTTCCGAATGACGTGGATGTATATTCTGGACCGCGGCTAGTTGTACATTTATGTACCTTTTGTATATTCAGTTGATATATCTTTTTGTTATGTCAGCTCTCAAGATTATCTATGCATTTGTGTTTGGGACGCCATGTCCATCTCATATGTGCTTTACTCTTTATTGTTTCTTGTGTTGATTGGATTGAGATATGACTTGTCTGACCTTAAGAGTTGTCAATGACAATGTTAGGGTCCACCCACTTGTTTTCTAGACAGTCGTGATCGTATCTTGGGGTACTGGCGTACTCTGATATACGTAGCCAGTATTTTGATTCTGGGACGTGACAGGATCATCTACTAGTTAGTGAAATAATAAATAAATGGAAGGAAGTTCTCTCTCCTCTAATTATTAAAGAGGGGGGGAAGTGGGCCCAAAAGCTTTAAATGAGTTGCATTGTAGGATTTGGTAGAGGAGTTGCATACAATGTTGTGCGGGTGTAACATTCTGCACCAAAGACCAAACTCTTATCAAGTAAATTAATTATCTTTCTTCCAAATTGCTCAGGTTAGAATCCCCTTGTTCTTATTAGGCTCGTATATTAAATAGCTTACCATTTACTGTTCTTGTACAATTTGAATTCATATGCTTACTATCAAATGTATAACTGAACTTTGACACTTTTACTCGCTCTATATTTATATTATCATCATATTGATCAAATGGTTTCTTCCTACAAAGACGAAAATCCAAGACCATTTGACACAGCAAGTTATAATGATCTCAAATTTGACTTTCCAATCTAAATCAAATGGAAGGTGTTTGCAATAAGGTGACATTTCGTTTCCTAAACAAGTGTATAAATATTAACATTGAAGAATATATATTTGCTCAACATTAACATCACGAATGTAGTATAAACTATATAACATCAAGGAAAGCCACATATAAAACCCCTACAAATAAGTTTACATCCCTATATACAAAAAAGTTTATTGGAATTTGAACCTGCTGATTTTAAATGATTTAATTGAGATCAAGTACTATTACATCCCTCTATACAGGCCATTTGAAAAGTGTGTGAACACTGATGGAGTATTTTGATGCATAAAACTTCAAATGAATGGCAGGAGTAGAACTTACTTGATTTGCACTTGCATGGTAGTTTTCCCATGATATATTGCATTATCAAGGACAGGCTGTTAAAAACGAAACATTGAGTAACATCAACCCTAAGTGACAAAGTTTCAGTTTAAGAAGACCTAAGGTATGTGAAATGTAAAAAAAGAAGAAGAAAAATTGGTATGTATACAGAAAAAAATAAGCTCCTGTTATGTACACAGAGTTACAGACAATAAGCCTTATGATTGTAGTGAGAAACCATATAAAATATGCATAAATTTTACAACTGAAACCTAAACATAATATACTACTGCTAGTTTTTTATACATAGTCTACACTGTACCCATGATGGTTCCCGAGAAGAGTATATAAGCTAAACATATTGTAGGGAAATGCTAATTTTTGTACAAATAGTCCATTTTAATCAGTGTTGTAAAAATCCCTCTAGGCGGCCGACTACTCCCCGACTAGTCGCTAGTCGGTCGTCGCCGACTCGACTAGGGGCTAGTCCCCGACTAGTCACTTGTCGGCCACCGTCGACTCGATTAGGGGCTGGTCCATCCAAAAATTGGCTAAATTGGTACTAGTCTGGGCTGCCGTCGACTTCATCAAGGCAGTCGCCGTCGACTCTTTACTTTGTTGCTGCATTTTTTCTATTTTTGAAAAAAGTGACTAGCCTACTCTTTTTTATTTTTACTTTTTCTTTGTTATCTCTTTGCTACTGTTGTTGTGGCTCTTTTTTTAATTTTTGCTTGTTACTTTTTTTTTTGCTTTTGCTTGCTACTGCGGCTGTAACTCTCCGTGCAAAATAGTAAGTTGTTAACATATTATTTAAAGATTTATTGAAATAGAAATTTGTGCAAAATAATGAATAAAAAAATGCACTGCAATAACTAAAGTTCAACAATTAACATATTATTTTTTTAAATATTTTTATAACATATTACATATATATATATATATATATATATATATATATATATATTCATTAAAAATTCTAAACCGACTAGTCCCCGACTAGTCCTCGAGTAGTCCGATTAATCCGTAGTCCCCACAAATCGACTAGCGGCCGACTAGCGATTTTTACAACCTTGATTTTAATGCTTTAAACTTTTCCCTTTTGTTAGCTCAAACAAAAAATCAGTACCTCTATGCTGGCATATTTACTAGTGCATACTACTAATGCTATATTGAGAAACGAAGAATGTTAGGGTCTGTTTCGATTTCTTTTTTCCTTCCTTTTGAGTTTAAACTCAAAAAATGCCAAAAACTGTGTTTGGCGCTTCCAACACAAAAATCTTCTTCCAAAATTTTTGGGTGCTATTATTGACACTCCTAAAATATAATCCTGCGCTCCTCTTTAATTTTCTATCATTCAAATCAAAAATCTATCCCTACATTAAATTTGACATTAACTTGTGCATGCATGGAGGGAGGAGTGCATGGTGACATTTTAGGAGTGTCAATAATGTTAATGCAGGGACAGATTTGGAATTTGAATGATAGGAAATTAAAAAGGAGTGACACTAACGGCATCCAAATTTTTGTAGAAAACTTGATTTTAAACGTAGCTTTGGGAGTGGGAAAAAAAATAGTTTCCTGAGCGGATTTTTCTACTCTCTCCGCACAGAAACTCTTCGACTTCAACTCCCCAAACCTATCGTCATCATCCTAACGAAATCCTCAAAGCAAACGAATCCATCCATGCCTGATCCCACTGTGCGAATCATCCTCCTGCACTCCACCAGCGTGCACCCATCCTCCCCGAGCGTCGTCGCGAGCACGCCGAGAAGCTCCTCCGCCGAGCTCCTCCCATCCCCGTCCGCGTCGAACACCCAGAACGTATGTCTCCCTCAGCTCCTTCAAATTCGATCCGAAATCCGACCTATCGACATCGAGGGGCACGATCACATCGTCGTTGATGCCATGGAGCCTCCTCGCAATGGAGCTCGTCCGCAAGGGCCTAGCCATGGAGATCTTCCGTGAGGGCCTAGCTGAGCTCGTCCGTAAAGGCCTTACTATGGAGCCTCCTCGCCATGGAGATCATGACACAGGACACAGAATTCACCATATCTATAAGAAAGGGGATCTGGAAAATTCTCCAGATCGAGATCAAGAACATCAAAAACCTGCAGATCTACACAGAAACGAGATATCTAGGTCTAGATCGAGATCAAGAACATAAAAAATCTACATATCTATAAGAAAGGGGATCTAGAAAATTCACCAGTAAATTTTGGTAAAATTATTTTCTAAAACTTGCAGACGCGAAAACAGGAGATCTAGGTCTAGATTGAATATATATTTTTAATTACAATTTTTTAACACTACTACAAATATTTTATTAAAAAAATTTAATTATTTTCTAAAAATATTTTACCAAAAAGAATCTTTAACTTTTATTTCTTAAAACCATTTTTCAGTTGAAAGTAACCAAACGCAAAGTCAAAATATGTATAACTAGAAAACAATTTTATAACATCTTCTGTGAAAATTGTTTTCATAACGAAATTTCAAAAAAACATATCCAAAAGGGCCCTTATTCTTTTCTTGTTCTTCATCATTTTTCTTCTCTTTTTTCTTTTTTTAATAGTGTTATTCAAGTTCTGCAGAATGTTTAATTCTTTCCGGTTATCAAGCAACACAGGTTTGTCATATGAAAGTTATTTAAATGGTGGAAATAAGAGGTATATCGTTTTGGCATAGATCTAGGACTGCATAAGAGGTATGATATCTGGAGGTTAAAAGTGAGGATCCATATTATGAATATTTTTTCTAGCAACATTGTTTCTCACCAAATGAATCCTACTACCTCTGTGCAGAAATACTCCCTTCACAAAAGTCATCTTCATACTAAACTGATCTTTTCAGCCTACCAAATTCATGTGTTTGGAATTTAGACCAATAAGTGTCCAGTTATTATGATGTTACCTTAGGAAAATTCCTATTTCTTTGACGTTGCCAGCATTGGTACTGAGCATGGGTATTAACTGTCCACGTGTACAGTAAAGTCGGACAAGATCTACCTAAAAACTAAGACATGCCAGTATTTCATAAGTAGAGAAATATGGAAGTGTATAATTCTGGTATAAATACATGGTGGTCGTTACATAGCTTGCTAGATATTTGTTTCATACAAATAACATCTACCGTATCCATCTTCATACAAAAGCTACAACCAAGCTAAAGAATGTGAACATCACTATTCTTGATCAATATTTGATGTTCTATCAAATTTTCCATCAAAATTCGTTACTGCCATCTATGCAAAGTCGAGAAGATGACAAACCTAAAATATAAGTAACAGAAAGAGACTGGTTTCTGTCTCTTAACATAAAGAATTAGGTAGATGGCTCTGTGGTCGTCATTGATCCATATTGGTCCAATGTCAATCTTATGCATACCTTTGTGTCAAAGATAGATAAAGGATGGCTTACAGACTGTTAAAACATTTTGCATATATTTAATATATAGTAGCCTTGTGCTAGGCTCAAAAATGTACTTATGAGAACCTAAATCCAAATGGAAAGGGCTGTGAATGTACTAGAGAAAACAGTAATGCATTTGTTGTGTTAGCCAAATATTAGAAGTAATTCTCAATTATAACATGTAGGAAATGGAAAATTATTACTAATGCTTGCATCCTATAGGAATGTGATGTGCTTTTGGATGTGATGCACATGCTTTTGTGATCAATTACGAGGATGCAAGGAGCTCAGGGACCAAACATGTCTTGTATGGGTAGATCCTGGACCACAACACTTATTTGCACCAAATTTTGTTGTTCACCACAGTGGTCAGGGAGATTCAAACCATAGTTTGCAGTATCGGTTGATACCGAGCCGATACGGACGATACCGATACGGTTTGAGTCGTTTGACATGTCCTTATCTGATACCTACCGATACTGATATCGACCGACGACCGATACCTACATTGGGAGTCTCTTTTCCGTCAATTCGGCGAAAAAGGGTGGAAAAACATAGTAAGGTTGTAAAAGAAGAAAACTTAACTAGTGCAGGTAAACCAATCGGCAAGGGTTACTACTATTTCGTTCAATTCCAAAATTACTAAGAAATAACACAGGAAATACTTAAAATTATGCATAAATGTATAAAAAAAATTCTAAAATTTAATAATTTATTAATAATTATTTGCTTTCCGATACCAACAAATCCGATATTCTGATCCGAAATAGCCGATACCGCCAATCCTGATACTCATAGGAAGGGTCTAATACCGATTCCAATAACGATACTGCAAACCTTGAATTTCAAACCTCCTTAAAAATATAATGGGTAGATACTGGACCACAACAATATTTGCACCAAATGTTGTTGTTCACCACAATGGACCTTGTATAATCCAACGATCTTGTATAATCCAACGATGTATCTACTAGGTTTAACTTAGTTACACACCAGGAGTACATGTATCTAAGATCAATCATTTTTTTTCTAATGATACACTTTGTTTGCATGTGTAAGTGTAAACGTGTAAGGGGGGCTGCTTAATATGTTTCATGAATACGTCGCGGTAAAGTAAGGACATAACACCTAATTTGGTGTCCTAGAGTATTCTGGAGTGTATTGTTTGTGTCTATTATGTGTCCGACATGACATTGCTCATCTTTTCAGATTCTCCGTGCTTCCTATGTTGTTCTGGTTGAGAGGAAATTATGTAATTTGCTCTCCAACAAAATATCACATCTACCAAATGCAACCAATTTCACTCACTCTTAACTTCCTGATATTGGATCTCGAACCCGTATAGGTTGGGGGTCGCTATACTGGAAATCTATGGGATAATAATTAACTTCATATATGGACATGTATGACAAATTTTCAGAGTTTTAATATAAATAGAAATAGAAATAGAATTAGTCATTAGTGTAATTTAGAATAAGGCTCTATCCACGCATACATATTTTCAGTGTTCTAAAATCGGCCTAGGCGCCCGCCTAGGCGCCGCCTAGGTGCTAGGCGCCGGCCCACCGCACCGAAAACCCCCTAGGCGGTGAGCAAGGCGGCTAGGCGGGCCAAGGCGGGCCCTAGGCGCTCCTAGGCGGACCTAGGCGGGCCCTAGGCGGCCGTTTTTTTGAAATTTTTTTTTTTATTTTTTTGATTTTTTTTTTTTTTTGATTTTGTTTATTCTTAGTTGTATTTTGGATATTTGTTTGGGTTTTAAGATAGTATTTGGATTTTAGAACATTGAAATTTCTAATTTCTAATTTCAAAATTCAAAATTTCTAAAATTTCTAAATAAAAAATAAATAAATAAATAAATTCTAGGCGGCCGCCTAGGCGCTAGGCGGACCTCCGCCGCACCGAGTCCGCCTAGCGATTTTTAGAACACTGCATATTTTAAACCAGTTTACTTTTCTAAATGGGTTTAAACCCGAAAGTTCCAACCCATACCAAGTTTGACTGATATACTGGTCAATTTGGTCGACATACCAGCCGGTTGGGTCGATACATCGACGGGTTTAGCATGGACACCACAAATATGGGTCTGGATCAGTTTTTTCATACGTTAGTCAATCACATCGGTCCCCCCTTAGAAAACGGTAACATATCCTTTACTCTAAAGAAACACGCATCTCAAAACCTACCAGCAAGTAATGAGATGAGATGTCATGATTTTGATCCACTCCTCCAAAGACCTGGCAGAGGAGAGAACTCTTCCCCATTCTCAGTTGTCGAGATCGGTACAAGTGGTCAAGATTGCCTTATAAAAAACCAAAATTGTCCAAAATAATGATCAGATTCCAAACACCCACCCATGCAGATCCAGTACGTCAACTTACGCTGATCTCTACTATTTATAGCCGTGCGTTGATCATTGCCTATTGTCTACCATGCCAGTGTTGTTTCTGGTCTCTCTAGTCGTATATGGACCTTTGATATCGTTATTTGAAAATATTGTTCTTTCTACTCATGATGGTGACTGTTGTTTCTGGCCGTGCGTCAACCTCTACCATTGTCTACTCTACTACTCTCATGAGTCATGTGTCAACCTTTGATATTGTCGTTTGTTGATGATGTCATTTCTACTCATAATGGCACCTTTGTTTATGCTATTGTTTCTACTTTCTGTTGATGTTGATTGTGGTTTTAGCTCTAGTAGTGTTTTATTTTAACAAGTTGGATATCTTTCACGTGCTCCAACTTGAGCAAGTGTGTTAGATTTAGTGAGTCTATCTATGTAGTCTACTTTAGTCGCACACTGGATAGGGTTCTATTAGGAGTATTCTCCTCCTATATATATGTGTGCTCAACTCAAATCACATCAATGAAGTATCCCAACTTACTTCTCTACTAAACCAAAAGACATGATAGTGTATAACTGTTGGAAACACTAAAGGTCGGATATGAAATCTAGAATATAATCATTATTACCCTTTTATGGTCAATAAGTACATAAGCATTTGTTTGGCATTCATGAATCTTTGTTTGGCATTGCATGAATCTTATAGAATGATGTTAGTAGCATTCTGGAAAGAGAGAAAGCATTAATAATTGAATACCTGAAAGCCTTGACAAGAAATGTTATTCCAGGGGCCATCAGCTAGCAAATTTTTGATGGAAAAATGAATGCCATGACCCTGGAGACTTCTAAATTCAGAAAACTGATCTAGGTAAGAAACTGTACTAGTTACATGCACTAATTAAAAAACAATATGTAAAATAATAAAAGTTAGCAAATGAAGTCCCCACCTGGTCAAAATTTGAGTAAAAAGGTAATGCTTGAGGATAGCTTTGAAGTACTCCCCAAGATTTATCAACAAGGCCCCACCATCTGCACAAGTAAATGATGCTATAATATATTTACACTTTAGAGAAATAGCTCGGTTAATAAGATGAAAAACAAAGGAAAAGTAGCTTTCGAGTCTCGGCCTATCTAGTAAATGAAGCAAAGTGATAAAGACCGGATATCAATTTTTTAGAATTTGTTCGAAAGTAAATTTCTGATTTTTCCTTGAAGTGTGCACTGTGCATACAAGAATTGAATGAGATTGAAGCTTTGTTACTGTAGAAAAGACCACCCTACTACTTTATTATGCATAGTACAACTATCAACTTTATCGAGCATAGTACGATGTCTGTAGACATGCAATACAATATATGCATGTTAACATCAGGACATGCAAGACTTGAATCATGTGATAGATAATTTGTGTGGCAGGCAATTTAAGAGAGGTATCCTCCAAACTATGTCTCGATGAGTTTGAATCGTTTTTATTTGAGCTCGGAGGTACTATATTAACCTACGCTCAGGGACACAACATGATAAAAAAAGACATGGACATTTCAGTGGTTTTGGCATGCCGTAGTGCTTTTTCGCGTGTGTCATGTCCTATACGTGCTTGACACAACACAGACACTGCACCAATTTTCAACTGTCTATCTCGAGTCCAATAATAACCAGGAAGCTGCAAAAACAGAATGTATAACCTCTTGACATGAATACAATTATATATTACCGGTTTTGGTTAGCTTGGAAATCTTCTTTGGGCAAATTCTCATATACCCATCCAGGAGCAAATATGGCAGCTGAAATATCATCCTTCTTCAATAAATCAAGTGCAACTGATGTCTGTCATGCGGAAAAAGCACATTTCCCTGTTGATTATCTTGTCATCTTGAGAATTATTCTAGATAACACAGAACACTATGATAAATTTAATGAGGATCAAAAAGAATCTTCTCAAGTATGTTGGCAATCGCTAGTGAAAAAGTCATCCTCCTTGAGCCATTTGGCTATGATCATAGGTCTAAGGCAGGCATCTCTGTAACAAGCAGACAGTGAGGTAACTATGACCAAAAACAACTATGATGCAAGCACTATTCCACAAAAAATTTGGTAAACAAGTTTCTATCTATAGGAGAATATTCTCAGAGCCCAATGTAAGATTAGACAGTAGACAATAGACCCACGAACTAGAACCATGTGTGCAAACACAAAATTTTGGATTTTAATATAGAAGCCTGTAGAACTTGCAACTTCTTTTTCAATTCAAGCATCTCAAGTCTTTCTATAACATTGTAATCACTAGGTAGAGTCCTGTTGTGATATCTGAACTTGAACAATTTATGTCCATGCACAGTCCAATTCTACAACCAAGAACCAAGGCCCTGCAGTCAGACAAAATCCAGACACAAAAAGTATAGATACTTTTATCAGGCTGTATGGTTATAACCAGATCTGGCAACGTTGAACAAATGAAATCAAGAAACTGACCTAGAAAAAAGTATAGGAGACTCAAAGTTTACAAGCCAAAAAACATGGGCATGTTATTCCAACCCAGTACCAAATTCTCAGTTGCGCTTTCATGGTGGGTTGGTGAGCCTGAACCCTACTTGAGTATCTTTTAAGGACAGGAAAATTTACTCTATTGTATACTTCCATAGTATAATTTCGACCTTTTTGTGTAGAGAAAAGCTAAAAACTAATTAGATAGCAGTCTATGAGTCTGAACGTTAACATACATGCCATTGTCCGCCACCATATGTGCCTCTGCCGAAAACATCAATACCCATATAAACATCAAACCTTCGATCTCCAGCAAAAACAGCTGAATGTTTCGGATAGCTCTCCTACAAAATTCAAAGGAGCTCGATAGTTTGGAAAAACAAACAAATGAAAATTGTTTTCTTAAGGGACTGCTGCTAACCTTCCACATATAATTAGCAAATATTCCATCACATAAATCAAAGAAAGGTTTGTTTTTTCCGTTAAGTTGGTTTTGATAGTCAAGATGACCATCTTTAGTCACACTGTCATACCTGCATCACAAAATATACAAAAAGCTAACACACTTTCAAACACAGCAAAAATTTAATGGTTAAAGAAAAGAAAATTAAGGAAATGGCCTACAGGAATCACCATATGACTAAAGATCCACGGACTGAAGTGTGCATAGTCTGAGTCAGATGACTGACAAATTCTTTCAAGTTAGCAATTTGCTCTCTTTCCAAATTAACTTCCATATTGACCTGAAAGCAAGTATACTGAGTCAGTTCTGTTAAGTGGAAAGAAGGCCTCACAATATTTAGCAAAACAAATAATAGTCCTCAACAGATCTCTTCACAACCCTAAATTTAATTGCATCTTCAGAGCAAAGTTTGGGCAACCAAAATATAGATCAAGTTTTTAAGGGACCAAAAGGCACGAACTAAATACTAATTTAGATCCCCAAATTACCCAAATTGCAACCAACACAAATCTGGCCAGAAATTGTTGCATCTATGCAACCCAACAGGTCCAGATCTCAGAAAAGAATACAGATACAAGAAACCATTAATGATTCAAATATTCACAAAAAGACATTAATAATGTTGATGAGGACAATGAATAACACCATATATTTACTATGATATGCAATAGAGGACAAAATAAAAATTAATAGTATTTACCAGCCAGCCATCAAACCCTAAAGCGACAGCCAATTCTGCCAGCCTTTCAGCATACATTTGAGCAGACTCCTTAGTTGATAGCAAGGTTTTGCAAATTTCCTCACCTTCTTTCCATTCTGCTATGAAAGTTCCCAACACCTTCACATGCATTAAAGCATAGATCATAAAATAATTAGGAGCAAAATGATACAAATATCAAGTGGAAGGAAAAATAATTCAGAGGTATACCAAACATTTTTGCCGTAAATCCTTCAGAAAAATCTGTATATATGTAAATTGTATCCAATGGTTCAATCATCCATCCAAGAAATCATTGAAGTACAAGCATGATGTAAATATTCTAAGAGGGGACTGTTTCTCCATTTCAGGTCCAACCAAGCCTTCAGATAAGGAAGGGGGTAGTTACAGAAGAATGCTTTAATTAATGTTTTCATGTTTTCTCTTTATTAATTATTATCTAGTTGTCATTTGTAAGTAATGGAAAGCTATTACATAGTTATCCACTTTGTATATCCTAGATATTTTTTGGCCTAGAGCCCTGAGGAATGAATTCAATAGTTCCCCAATGTAGTCTATTCTCCTACTTTGTAGCAGAGCATGGTCCTTCTTGGACATAGCTCTACCTTCCACCAATATAAAACGCATTCCTCGAAACACCCCATCTTCTCTGAACCCAGTTCTCCAAATCCATCCTACTTTAAATCCATTATCTCCAAATACATCTTCCCACCCATCCTCTCCGAATCCATTTTTTACGAACTCATCTTCTCTGAACACTTCTCCAAAACCCTACCTAAAAAAGAATTTGATCATTTAGATTATTGATGTCATCTTCTTGCCACTCTTTCTGGATCTGAGGTATATGAATCGAACATGCTCACTCCATCGTCTTATACCACTACTCTTCGTGGTTTTCGGGTCTCCCATTAGAAACTCTCAATCAAGGTTCAAAGTATCGGTATCAGTATCGGTATCGGTATCGGTATCGGACATTTTGTATGAGTACCCGTATCGGTAGTATCGGCAGTATCGGATCGGAGTATCGAATTTTTTGGTATCGGCAGTATTGGCAAAATTAAAATAATTATTAATAAATATACAAATAAAATATATAAATAGTACATTTATATTATATATATAAAGTTAGACCAATATATATATATATATATAACAAGAGCTACTTTAATGCACAGAAGGGAAAAAAAAAAAGCAAAAAACAAGAGCAGACACGTTTGGAAACCATCAATTTTCTTTAACGTACATAGCTACTATTTCTTTAATGCTACTTTTTCTACACAGCTATTTCTTTAATATACACAGCTACTATTTCTTTAATGCTACTTTTTCTATATGCAGCAAAGCTACTATTTCTTTAACGCTACTTTTTCTATATGCAGCTACTTTTTCTATACACAGCTCATTGGAAAACCATCAAAGACTATACACATTACATTTTCTTTAATGCTATTAAAGAGCAGCTCCTTGGAAAACCATAAAGGCTATACACATTACTTTTTCTTTAATGCTATTAAAGAGCCACTCAAAGGCTCTCAGTCCAACGAGTTGCCTCTCCCCCCCCCCCAAAAAAAAGAAAAGGAGAGACGAGATGAAGATGAAAACGAAAACGAAAAGAAAAGAAAAAAACTGAGTCCGGCAGCTCGTGAAGGCTGTGGCGAGCAGCGGCGACCGGGAGGGCGGGTCGGGTGGTGACGAGCAGCGGCGACCGGAAGGACGGGTGGTGACGAGCAGCGGCGACTGGGGCTCGCTAAATTTGACGACGGTGGCGGCGATGGTGGCGACTACGAAAGGAGAGGCGGCGGTGGCGACTACGAAAGGGGATGTGGTTGGGTTCGAAGGAGATGAGTCAAGTAAAACTTTGATGCTTTAGATTCATCTTTTTCTTGCAATTTTTTTATTCTTGAATTTCTATGATTTTCGATTCTGATTTTCTGCTTAGATTCGTCTTATTTTTTTTAAGAAACATTTGATGCTAAAAATCGGTTTGTATCGGTTCGTATAGGATACGTATTGGCCGATACGGACCGATACAATAATTTTTCACCATGTATCGGCCGATACCGATTTTTTCTTGGAGTATCGGATCGGACACGCCCAAATCCGATCCGATCCGATCCGGCCGATACTTTGAACCTTGCTCTCAATGCACTCTTATTCACGTCTCTCCGTCTAGAAGGCTACAACTCCTATTATCTCGCTACCTATATGGTCGTCTTTCTCGATAAATATTTTGCGGAAAGGATATATACCGCAACTCTCTCGATTTGTTGTTTCTAAAGTTTCTCTCTAAGATGGGCTTCATTGATATCGAGCCTCCAACTTGTCACGGAGTATTTTAGAGTGATTTGTTAATGTTATGTTTTTTTATTTATTAGCTATATCTAGTTGTCACTTGCTAGCTATTGGGCATCTATTACATAGTTGCCCATTCTTCTCTCTTATATATTGTTTAGCCTAGTCCTAATTAATTAATCATTTTCCAATGTAGTCTATTCTTATATAGCTACAATGTCTAAATTATGGCTTAATCACCAAAGAGAATATTAATTTGGTGATTTTTCACGATAAAATAATGTTGTCAGTGACAAGAAAGAGAAGTTCATCATCATGACACAAGAAAATTCTAGCCTTTTCTACATTAATATGTGGGGACACAATTGTAATGTGACAAAAGTTTGACTAGAAGACTTGTAGCATGTTTAGCCCTTTCCCGACTTTAGTCTAACAAACAAGAGAGTGGATGGATAAAACAATATGCTTACTTAACAGGGTTAATAGAGTCTGTGACCCCTCAATGTTGCCAACTTAATTGTTCCTACAAAAAGTTGCCTACTTGAGGTCAAACCCTCCATCAGTTTTTTTTCAGAATACCAGACAAGGTAAAGGAACCTACTCTGCTCAAGGCCCAACATAAAATGATGCAAAGAAAGATTAGTCTTTGAAACTAAGGATTTGGTTTTAATCAAGATAAAGAGGTACATTAAGAAGGTTTTCGTCATCATCATCATCCAAGCCTTCTCCCATCACAATGGGGTCCGCTATGGAACATAAGAAAACTCCATAAAGATTTTGAAAAAAAAATTATAATCGATTGTCAACCTGTCGTCAACTCAACCCCAAATGTTGGTACCAAATTCTTAGCCAAGTTAGTTATGACCATGAGATATCATGCCACAAAAACTTGGCAGGTAGGTAGACCTACCCTTTCGATTTGCAGTCAATGCTCATGCAACCAAGGAGCACACTCCAAGTTCCCTAATACTATAAAGACTTCGGACAAAGAGGTAAGATAATACAATTTGCAATATGGAGTTCAACCATAAAAAGCTTGTAGCCCTATCTTGAGCACAATGCACTGTTAGCTGGCTTCAAAAATGAAATTATGTGTCTTGCTCTTTTTTGACTCCATTCAAGTGAAATGACATAGGATTGAACAACTTACAAAGATCAATGTGGGAAGAAGATTTTGCTTATTTGAGCCGGTTGATGCAACCGAATAAAATGATATATGTTAACAAGGTTTCCTACAGTGAAATGGATTAATATTCTTTTTTTTTTCATTTTGCATAGGGGAAATTTATGAAATGCCCAAAAACTAAAAAAGTTTCATGAAAAACCCACCGCTAAAAAAACTTTCATCGCGTGCCCAGAATTAGAGAAACTTATCCAAAGCGGATTCCAAATGACCCTTTTACCCTTCTAATTTATTGAAAACACCCACGAAACTACTCTTAAAAAAAACTGGAAATTGCTGAGAAACCCAATTTTGGGGTGGGCTTTTATGAAATGCCCACCCGCTGGATGAGTTTTATGAAATGCCCAGAATTAAGTATTTTTACGTTAAATATTCCAAGATTCCCTTTTAGATGCCACCCGCTGGAAACTGCTACTTTTATAATACCGAAACTATCCCTCCGCGCGAATTGGTCATCTATATGTATTTGAATTCAAAAAACTCAGATCTGGATTGCGATTTTCGTCTTCTTCTTCTTCACGAGAAATCTGAATTCCATTGCTCTCATCTTTAGCAGAGATCGCAAAGATCGTTCGTAGTTCGGTGTGCTTTTCTTCAGTCGAACTCAGATTATCGCTCGTCATCATCATCACCATCATCATCATCTTCATCGTGGAGACATTTGAAGTTTTTCGACGATTAGGTCAATTGTGGAGAGAAGATCTTTCTTCTTCTTTTCCATAAAAATTATCATCGTTTTGAAAGAAGAACGAAACTCTTTATTCCTGACAAAATTTTTCTAAAAAAAATATATTCTCCGTGTTAAAACCACGGAGAATGACCATTCTCCACCACGGAGAATGACCATTCTCCGTGCTAAAATGACGAAGAATGACTATTCTCCGTTTTAAAAACCACGGAGAATGACATTCTCCGTGTTAAAAACCACGAAGAACGACAATTTTCTATGGGTTTTAACACGGAGAATGCCATTCTCCGTGGTAAAGTGACGGAGAATGGCCATTCTCCGTCATTTTAGTACGGAGAATAGCTAAGATCCATCAAGTACACGGAGAATGGCCATTCTCCGTGTAATTTAGAAACGGAGAATGTCATTCTCCGTACTAAATTACACGGAGAATGGTCATTCTCCTACGTTTTAACACTGGGAATAACCATTCTCCGTGTAAATTAACACGGAGAATGTCATTCTCCGTTTTAATTAAGACGGAGAATGTCATTCTCCGTTTTATTTAACACGGAGAATGACATTCTCCGTGTTAATTTACACGGAGAATGGCATTCTCCTGTATTTTAACACTGGAATGACCATTCTCCGTGCTAAATTACACGAAGAATGGCATTCTCCGTTTTATTTAACACGGAGAATGGCATTCTCCGTGTTTCTAATACGGAGAATGGCCATTCTCCTGCGTTTTAACACTGTAATGACCATTCTCCGTGTAAATTAAGACGGAGAATGACCATTCTCCGTGTAATTTAGCACGGAGAATGGCCATTCTCCGTGTAAATTAAGACGGAGAATGCCATTCTCCGTGTTACTAACACAGAGAATGACTATTCTCCGTGTAAATTAAGACGGAGAATGCCAATTCTCCGTGTTACTAACACGGAGAATGGCCACCCTCATGCGAAATTAATATTTTTCGTGTTCTAACACGGAGAATGCCCATTCTCCTGCATTTTATGTTCAGTTGAAACTTTGGAGGGCCATAACTTTTGACTGGGAGGTCGAAACGAGGTCCCGTTTGTCGCAAAACGAGCGTATCTTTGAGGAGGCTGAAAGTAACCGCTTCACCTTTAGACGGCCTTCCGAAATTTTAGAATCGCAAAAAAATGATGTTTGGACCTCCGTTTTAGCACTTTTGCCGTTTGTCTCGGTCTTTCCGAAATTTTTCGACGAGTTTTTGAAGATTTTTGAGAAAAAAACCTAGATTCGAAAGTGAGCAGCGTATGGAAGAAGATGAAGTATCGAAACGTTTTTTTTTAGGGGAAATTTATGAAATGCCCAAAAACTAAAGAAGTTTCATGAAAAACCCACCACTAAAAAAACTTTCATCGCGTGCCCAGAATTAGAAAAACTTATCCAAAGCGGATTCCAAATGACCCTTTTACCCTTCTAATTTATTGAAAACATCCACGAAACTATTCTTAAAAAAAACGTTTCGATACTTCATCTTCTTCCATACGCTGCTCACTTTCGAATCTAGGTTTTCTCCTCAAAAATCTTCAAAAACTCGTCGAAAAATTTCGGAAAGACCGAGACAAACGGCAAAAGTGCTAAAACGGAGGTCCAAACATCATTTTTTTGCGATTCTAAAATTTCGGAAGGCCGTCTAACGGTGAAGCGGTTACTTTCAGCCTCCTCAAAGATACGCTCGTTTTGCGACAAACGGGACCTCGTTTCGACCTCCCAGTCAAAAGTTATGGCCCTCCAAAGTTTCAACTGAACATAAAATGCAGGAGAATGGGCATTCTCCATGTTAGAACACGAAAAATGTTAATTTCGCATGAGGGTGGCCATTCTCCGTGTTAGTAACACGGAGAATGGCATTCTCCGTCTTAATTTACACGGAGAATAGTCATTCTTTGTGTTAGTAACACGGAGAATGGCATTCTCCATCTTAATTTACACGGAGAATGGCCATTCTCCGTGCTAAATTACACGAAGAATGGTCATTCTCCGTGTAATTTAGCACGGAGAATGGCCATTCTCCGTATTAGAAACACGGAGAATGCCATTCTCCGTGTTAAATAAAACGGATAATGCCATTCTCCATGTTAAATAAAACGGAGAATGGCCATTCTCCGTGTAATTTAGCACGGAGAATGGTCATTCCAGTGTTAAAATGCAGGAGAATGCCATTCTCCGTGTAAATTAACACGGAGAATGTCATTCTCCGTGTTAAATAAAACGGAGAATGACATTCTCCGTCTTAATTAAAACGGAGAATGACATTCTCCGTGTTAATTTACACGGAGAATGGTTATTCCCAGTGTTAAAACGTAGGAGAATGACCATTCTCCGTGTAATTTAGTACGGAGAATGACATTCTCCGTTTCTAAATTACACGGAGAATGGCCATTCTCCGTGTACTTGATGGATCTTAGCTATTCTCCGTACTAAAATGACGGAGAATGGCCATTCTCCGTCACTTTACCACGGAGAATGGCATTCTCCGTGTTAAAACCCATAGAAAATTGTCGTTCTTCGTGGTTTTTAACACGGAGAATGTCATTCTCCGTGGTTTTTAAAACGGAGAATAGTCATTCTTCGTCATTTTAGCACGGAGAATAGTCATTCTCCGTGGTGGAGAATGGTCATTCTCCGTGGTTTTAACACGGAGAATATTTTTTTTTTAGAAAAATTTTGTCAGGAATAAAGAGTTTCGTTCTTCTTTCAAAACGATGATAATTCTTATGGAAAAGAAGAAAGATCTTCTCTCCACAATTGACCTAATCGTCGGAAAACTTCAAATGTCTCCACTGAAGATAATGATGATGGTGATGATGATGACGAGCGATAATCTGAGTTCGACTGAAGAAAAGCACACCGAACTACGAACGATCTTTGCGATCTCTGCTAAAGATGAGAGCAATGGAATTCAGATTTCTCGTGAAGAAGAAGAAGACGAAAATCGCAATCCAGATCTGAGTTTTTTGAATTCAAATACATATAGATGACCAATTCGCGCGGAGGGGTAGTTTCGGTATTATAAAAATAGCAGTTTCCAGCGGGTGGCATCTAAAAGGGAATCTTGGAATATTTAACGTAAAAATACTTAATTCTGGGCATTTCATAAAACTCATCCAGCGGGTGGGCATTTCATAAAAGCCCACCCCGAAATTGGGTTTCTCAGCAATTTCCAGTTTTGCATATTAGGAGTTTCATATGCTCATTTTACCCCAAATGGATGAATGCAATTTCCTGTGGCGAATCTTATTATCCACCTCTTTGTCCAGACTCTTCATTCCCAATGGGAAATTAGAGGGCTGCTCCTTGGCCACATAAATTGCCAAAAGATTGGTTTACCTACCTTCCAATCAGCTTTTTTAACTTCTATGACGAGGTCTACCTACATACAACACCCAGAGTATGTTTTATGGCAAGGTCCTCTCCTGTCCATACTTGTCTTTGCTAAGAGTTTTGAACAAGCAAAAGGATTGACGCCAGGTTTATAACCAGTTCTAAAACTTTTCTTTTGTGGAGCTTTGTCGCAGTCCTTAGGTGACTTATTCTGATGGGAAGACGACCTGCAACATAGAGAAGTTTGTTAAATAAAAGAAGAGACCGGAAGTTTTATGATCGCAAGTTTAGAGGTCATATTCATTTTACATGGTAGCAAGGACAGAGACTCTACTTCCAGGACTCAATCTCCACGTATATAGGAAGCTTACATTCAATAAGAGGTGCAACCACTGATGGCAGTCCAACAAAAGGAAAGCAATAATCAATAAATGGTTTCCAAAAGGATATACACAATTAGTGCCTAGTGATAGAATCCATACGTAGATAGACGAAGTTTTCACGAGAGCTAAACAAGATAACAATCTACCGATCCCTGGCAGCCATCAATCACCAGTTTTCAATGATCATGTTACTACCTTGAGGATCTCAGAGCCAAGCCACTTAGCACCCTGTGTTGCCGCGATCACTCTATTCACAGTTGTGATAGCTCCAGTACAACTAATATTATAATTACCCTGCTCTTATGACCAACATTCCAAGTTCCAACAAGCACCCTTCTACCACCATAGTGCATTGAAGTAGCCACCCACTATTGGCCTTTCCATCATATGAGAATCTTTACCATTGGTATGAGACATTGAGTATTCTTCACTTCCTTATCAGGATCCTCTTCCAAACCATATCCACTTTACCAACAGCCTCCACTTTGCAATGATCACTAAACCAACACCCTCCTTAGACAAAGCAGGACATCTCTCTTTGTAGGAAAGCAATGTTGTGACAGAAGCAGCTTTCTAGACAGCTAGGAGGGACCTATCACCTAGGTGTCCTGACGGAGCTTAAGCGAGGCCTAGCGAGCACCAAGTATTTTCCAACATATATATTTGCCAGGGAGAATGGCTTCTATTTTGCCAAATTTGGATTACATGAGGATGTGGAACGCATTATACAGGGAGGGCCATGGACGTTTGATGGCCGTCTCATTATCCTAAAGGAGTAGACCCCGGAGTCGAAGTGCGAGAAGGATGTCCCCAATGCGGTCCCATTTTGGATTCGGTTTCTTGCATTCCCTATCAAATACTGGAACGTTCCGTTGTTGATGAGGCTTGCTAGCCTAATTGGCAACCCTATCAAAGCGGATGCTGCTACAGCATATCGAACACGACTGATGTATGCTCGAGTGTTTGTTGAGATTGGAGCAGGAAGGGACCTTACTCGGGTGCTGGAGTATGAGGTTCCATCATGTGAGGTACTCACGCAGGCGGTGGAGTATGAATGGATCCCTCCAGGGTGCAGTAGATGTGCTTGTTTTGGTCATGATTCTAAGGCTTGTAAGCCGGCTTCGAGAGGTACCATAGATGAGGCTACGACAGATAGAGGGGTGGGTATACATGATGTTGTGGTTGGAGGCATAGACATAGAGGAAATGGTGGATGCGGCTCCCGTTAGCGTCTTTGGGAGCGGTGGGGTTCATGTGGATACTTGCAGGGATGCTGATCCAGGACACTTGATAGTGTTCCAAGCGCAACGTGGGGTGGTTACAAGGGGTATGTTTGCTACTGCCAACAGGGGCACTTCTAGCTATGAGGTACACCAAAGGTAGGGTTGTTTACAAGCAGAAAGCGACATGTTAGGCCGCTACGGGAGGAGACATCTCGTGCGAGCACCGATACTGTGGTTAGTGAGGAGGATATGTGTACGGATAACCCTGCCTGGGCCAACCTACTCTTACAGAAGTCGGCTCCATGCAAAAACAATGGTGCAGAAAATGATATGAGTCAGACAGAACCGGTATCTCCCTCAAGTGTTGTATCTGATGCGATACAGGAGGAAATGGTTGTTTCTTAATGTTTATTATCTTCTGGAATGTTCGTAGAACTTGCTCGTTAGGCAGATGGAAGAAGATTTGTAAGGGATTTAGGTCTGCAGTATTCCATTAATGCGTTGCTGGAAACTAAGATAAAGGTGGATATAGTATTGGTGGAAAAAAAACCCTGAGGCACTGGTCACAGGTACATAACCTCAATATATGTAACATAGCTAGGATCTGGGTTCGATGGGACTGTCGCAGTTGGGATGGAAGGGTGGTCCATATGTATGAGCAATTAATTGCGGTGGAGTTCTCTAATAAAGGCGGCTTCAAGTTTATCTTTGGTGCGGTGTATGGGCACAACGATAGGCGGAGGCGGGAGGACTTATGGCGTAAAATCATCCACGTGAGCCTGTTGGCAGATGGTCCTAAGCTACCACACTTACTTATGGGGAACTTCAATACACTCATACACAGGAGGAAAAAATTGGGAGGAAGGCCGGTTCCGGACCCCATCTTGTATGACTTCCGACAATGTCTGCAGTAGACCGAATTATAGGACTTGGAGCAGTGTAGGCATCTATGGACTTGGCATAACAAAGCTGTTCGGAAGAAAGTTGCTTGTTAGTTGGATAGAGCTTTGGACAATAGTGTCTGGTTCGACATGTTTCCTCACTCAGTGGCAGAGGAATTGGCTGCAGGAACGAGTGACCACTCTCCTATCTGCGTTGGGTTCACGGAGAAGTCAGTCTGGAAAGCTCGGCCTTTTCGGTACAACAACAACCGGCACCTATCCGAGGGGTACCAGGATGTAGTTGCAGGGGGACTACAACATGAGGCTACAAGCACTGCCCAATTTTCCATGTTACAGAAGCTTAAATGTGTTAAGTGTGCTTTGAAGAGCTGGATTCTGAAGTGGCCACGGAAGTCCCTAGCAGACATGGAACTGGAACTCGGGATGGTCCAGACCGCCTTGCAAGCTGACATGCTGAACAACGAATTAGCAGCCCATGAGAAGTCCCTGATACGGGAGGTCAATCTGCTTCGGCTTCAGGACGAGATTCAGATTGCACAACAAGCCAAATGCTTCTGGCTCAAGGAGGGGGACAAGTGTTCGAAGTTTTTCTATGACGTGGTGCGTGCTCGCCAGCACCGTAATAGTCTAAACCAACTGTTGGATACGGATGGCAAGGTGGTTGAATCGCAACGAGGAATTCAAAAGGAGGCGGTCAGGTATTACTCTCAGCTGTATAACCAATCTGATTATGCTAATATCTTCCCTGATCTTGTGTGCAAGAGATTGGTTACGCCCTATGGCAATAGTCTTGCTAGCCCCAGTCCAAATGGAAGACGTGGAGAGGATTATTAAGGACACGGACCCCGATAAGGCACCTGGTCCGAACGAGTTCAACAGCAAGTTCTTCAAAGTTCACTAGGAGTCCCTTAAACACCCAGTGCTAGAGGCGGTACAGGAGTTCTTCACTAGTGGCAAACTGCTGAAGGAGCTCAATCACACCTTCCTCACCTTGGTGCCACAGATAGAAGGAGTGTCATCGACTGACTTCAGACCTATTGCTTGTTGTAATTATTTGTATAAATAATTACACATCTTATGTGTTGGAGGATGGAGAAGATTATGCAGGATTTGGTGTCGGCGAATCAGACGGCATTTATCAAGGGTAGATCGATTATGGAGCATAGCCTTCTTGCACATGAGTTGGTGCGGGAGTTCAACAAGACCGGAGGCATGAAGGCTTGTATCAAGCTAGACTTGAGGAAGGCTTATGATATGGTTAATCGCGACTTCGTCTGCCAACTGATGCTTGTCATGGGATTTGACAGGTTATGGTTTTATAGGTTTCGCGAGTGCATTACTACACCTTCGTTTTTTGTTCTTATACGTAGTCACCCGCATGGCTTCATCCGAAGCAATCGGGGACTCCGTCAGGGTGACCCGCTCTTCCCGTATCTATTCACATTGGTGATGGAGTTCTTTACATGCAAGATGGATTTGACAGTTCGCCAGCGGAGGATCATGCCTCTGTACAAGAAAGTCATTTCGCATGTTTCACATCTTATTTATACATATGACTTATTGGTTTTCATGCATCCTACGACAAAGGGCCTTACTACTATCTCGGAGATCATGGACGAGTTTAGAAGATTATATGTGCTTAGTTCTGAACAGAGACAAGAGTAGAGTGTATTTTAGCTCTCATTGCACTCGTAAGGAGGAACGGGTGGCGGTGCTGGGGATTAGAAAGGGGAGCTACCTGTCAAATATCTAGAAATCCCTTTGTCTGTCAATTATGCGAGGGATATTGATTGACATATCCTCGTGGAGTTCACTCAACACCGGGTGGAGGGTTGGCAGGTCCAAAGTCTTTCATTTGGAGGTTGGATTGAGCTGGTACGATTAGTCATATCAGCCTTAGCCCTTTTCTGGCTACAGTCCATTATTCTACCTACTGCCACAATCCGAAAGCACTTGTGCTAATTTTATTTGGCGAGGTGAGATACATGCCATAGCATGAGATCAATTGTGTCGACCTCGGGAGGTGGGGGGTTGGATTGAGACCCCTCCAGGTGCTACGAGAGGTAGCAGGAATGAAAGTAGCGTGGAAGTTTGTGCAAGGGGGGATCCTTATGGGTTGAGTAGAGTAGTAGATATCTGAAGACAGGTAACTTCTGGACCACCAGGTACAATAACAATGTCTCAGTTACTTTCAAGTGCCTATTGCACCAGCGTGCTTCTCTTAAGAATGTCATGCATCGTGTTATCCGGGACGAGAAAAGTACGAACCTGTGGCTTGATCCATGGATCAACCACATGAGCTTACTGGAGAGAGTTATGGAGCACCTACTTCGGGAGGCCGACAGGAGGTTACGAGTTTATAGCATTATGCGGCATGGGGAGTGGCGACCCGAAAGTTACACGTTCACGACCAGGTTTGCCGAGATTATCCGGGCGGTCCCCGTGGATCCCGATGCACAAGAGGACAGCTGGGTTTGGCAGCCATCTACTGTAGTGCCCCGTCCCGCTCAGTCAATCGGAGGAATCGAAACGCCGACGACGTTCGGACTTAGCCACGCAACGGCTTGTTCGAAAGACTCGCTCGGTCGAGGCGACCCCTCGCTCAGGTGGATGGCTTCGGTGAACTTGCCTCAGCTTGGCCTTCACACTAATAAAACGAAAGTTTTCAAATGCACAAGTAGGCTTGATAATAAAAGAGAAGCATCCACATAGCTAAGGGAATAATCCCAACTTTGGTCAGACTGATTTAGAATATGGAAAGGTCCCACGGTCGGCTTAGAAGTCTGCTCAGCGTGCTTTTAAAATAACACTCGGTCCTTCGTCCCGTGGCTTGGGAGAAGGAAGTTGGTCTAAGTTGCCACAATGCCGGAATTAGCCTAAGTCATAGGCGTCACCCGCGTAAATACTTGATAAAGCATACACGGTCCCATCGCCCAGGGCTTGGCATTGCCTTGCTCGTCCCACGGGTTAAGTTACAGTGCACGTTGCAGTGCACAGCTTGTGGCGTAAGTCTAGGCACCCAAAGAACTTGGTTGTTCAAGTCGAACGCGTGCACGGCACGTTTCCACGATGCGAAGCTTGGCGTAGACTTTGCTCGTCAAGTCGTTGCCCGAATAAGTTAAACAAGAGTTTTGCTGGACTATCGAAGCCATTTCTAGCACTGTCCCGCTCTTTCTGCGGTTGTCAAGTCACATAGTCCTACGATCTTAAGGCTCGTCATATAAATATGTGACTTGAGCGATAACATCGCCTAGAGAACAAGGTCTGTCTAAGGCCGAGCCATGGTTGGGTTAAGGATAAGCATGCCACGGACAAAGGAACACGTTATGTTCAAGTTAAGCTAGAAGACTACTTAGTAGTCGTTCCCTGGGTTCAAAGGCACGCGACTGGTTGTCGCCGAGATCGGTCCCACTACTTGGGAGTCTCGATAAGGAAGTCCACGCGACTGGTTGTCGCCAAGATCGGTCCCGCTATTTGGGAGTCTCGATAGAAAGTTGGAGAGCATGGTCAAGAATAAGGAAGGACTTGGTAGATCGAGTTGAGTCTTGCATGGTCATTGGACAACTTGCGCGCAAGGTGAATAACTCGAACGATCCCGAGGCGCCGGGTTCGTGTCGGCCTAGGAGGAATTGCAGATATTGTACGGCCTTCATCGACGGTATGACTCGATTAAAGTGAACCGTTACAATATAGGTTGCAGGTCATTCGGTGGGAGCTCGTACCTCGTACGCGAATGGTCACCGTATGCAAAGATCCAGTATAGCTTGACATTGCTAGTGACCACTCATATAGATGTGTCGGCATAAGAGCGGTTATCCGCGTGTATGCCTTTGGATTGCGTCGAGTAGTAGCAAGTTACGAGTTGGGTTAACAAGGCATAATAATGGCAAGCGCTAACCTTGAATCGGCGCGGGTTCGGTGTGCACGGTTGCAACACCATTCTGGAGCCTAAGAGTTGGCTATAGTAAAGAAGTGCTTCGGCACGAAATAAGGCGTCGGGTTTGAGTTGTCCACGCAAGTTTCATGTTGGGTTGGTCAGTCCGAGTTAAGTCTGGAAAGGGCCGTAAGGACAAGTCGGGTCAAGTTGCATTGAGTTGGGAGGCACGGCCTCGATCTTAAGGCACGATCAAAGTCTATTGGCACGAACAGCACGAGTCGTCCCCTTGACGTCGTTGGCACGAGAATGGTCTAGAGGCACATAAAGACAAGTAAAAGTCTTGGCACGGCCGAGTTTGCATAAGTTTCTACTCGGCGAGGCACTGCCTCGAATATATTGAAGTCACAATAGAGTATAGCACGACCCTGTCGTTGTGTTCCCAAGTATAGGCCAAGGTGTCTCTGTCCTAAAATTGATCCTAAGGCAAGACTAGCAAGACAATCAAAAAGGGAATTAAGCTGCACAAAGTAAATGAACGTGTAGGTTTTGTATGGGTGGGCGAGGAGCTCACTCCACCAGTACAGTTGAGTACTGACACCCACACAGTTTTCATGTGCAGGCACAGGTAGAAGCCCGATGGCGCGGAGCTCGCTTGGATGCGTCGAGGCACGGAGTTCCTTGGCGTTTCGAGGCGTGCGGCCGCATGGAGTCATAACTTATACGGGACATAATGTATGGACATCGTCATTCCGCAGAATCTGCCACTCGTCGCTTGAAGCTTGTATTGAGAATTGAGAGAGAGCAGAGTGACTTGTAACATGAGAGAAAAGTGAGCTTGAGAGACTTGTAATTTGGCCTCGTGCCCACATTGTAATCTTTGATCAATATCAATAAAAGAGTATTTTGCATAACTTGTGTTTTGTATTCAAATTTCCGCTGCTGACTATTCAATGTTTCTGCTTGGGACTTCTGTGCGACGACCCCCGTCGCTTAGCCTGTAATCGGCCGTTATGGACCTGCCTTGCGTGAGCGCAATCTAGGCTCACGCGGCATCACGCCTTAGCGAGGACGATCGCTCCTACGGGAGCGGGGCGTGACATCTACAGCCAGCATTGGATCTAGAAAGTTTGATTTTAAATCATGTTATGATTTTCTACGAACGTCTCATGCTAGACCGGAGGATTTTGATTTCTTATGGGTCAGCGGATTAGCTCGCAACATGCAATTATGCATGTATAGATTGCTGATAGGACGACTTCTGACCATGGATAGACTTGCTCGGTTTGGAGTTCAACTCATTTCCTAAGGATGTGTCTTATGCAATCAACAGAGTGAGTCGATGCGGCATTTATTCTTTGAATGTGCGACGTCCTGGTACCTATGGCAATCGCAAAGTAGTAGAGGATTGGATGGATGTACCACTTCAAAGGGTGTTAGAGACATTATGGCTTGGATTAGAGCTAGAAGAAACCAAGGTGAGATGTGGTTTATGGAAGCACGTCTCAGGCTTGCCGCGTCGGTACGGTACATGTGGAGAGAGCGAAACAGGCCGATATTTGAGGGACTCACTACCACCCCTATAGGGATCTTGCATAATATTGAATTTGATGTATCAGCTTTAAGGAGGCCAATTGGGGCCTGAAATTGTACGAGATGTATCTGATTTATTGATTATATATGAAATTTACCTTCTTTTCTATATATTTTTTTTTGGAATAAGGGTAAATTTTATTCCTCGCACACAGCGGTAAAGGTATTACAATACACTAAAATCACAACTTCTCATGCCCCAATTTTAATGTTATGGGGCCACTACTGATACATTGAATTCTATGTTATGTAGAATTCCAATAGGAGGGGTAGTCAGGCCTTCGAAAATACGTTTGTTCCGCTCATGCCAGATGTGTCAAACTGAAGCTGCGAGACGGACTCTGGCTCTTCTGGCCCACCCCGGATCCCTGTCTCTGTGATCTCGGATCCAACTAAGAATGCTCCTGATGTCTCTATCCATACCAACTCCCCCTCTTAACTGCACGCACTGCTCAGCCCAAATGTGCCAGGACGTCGGGCATTCAAAGAAGAGATGCCCCATAGATTCGTCCACCCCATTACATAGCACACACTTGGCATCTGGAATCTGCATCCCAAACCTGAGAAGTCTGTCTCTCGTCATCAACCTGTCCCGCAGAAGTCTGTAGGCACACGGTTGCATTTTTCGGACAATCCCCTTACCCCAAATGAAATCCACCTCCAAAGCCCGGTCGTGGTGAGTCCGTACCATGTCATAGCAGCTACGAAAGCAGAATAGTCCCGACCCTCCACCCGAACCTGGGCCGGCCCAACTCCAGGAGTCCTCATGCTGGCTATCGTCTGTCACGCCCCGCTCCCGTAGGAGCGATCGTCCTCGCTAAGGCGTGATGCCGCACGAGCCTAGATTGCGCTCGTGCAAGACGGGTTCCATAACGGCCGATTTCAGCGGCTGCGACGGAGTCGTCGCACAGAAGTCCCAAGCAGAGACATTGAATAATAGCAACGGAATTTGAAGCAAAACACAAGTCATTGCCAAACATTCTTTTATTGATATTGAAACAAATGTTACAATGGGCCGCAAGGCCAAGATTACAAGTCTCTCAAGCTCACTCAAGCTCACTCATCTCATATTACAAGTCACTCAGCTCTCTCTCATCTCTCAATACATGTCTTGAGCCAGCGGATGCTTTAGAAGGCGACGTCCGTACATTATGTCCCGTATAAGTCTTGACTCCATGCGGCCGCACGCTTCGAATCGCCGAGGAACTCCGTGCCTCGACGCATCCAAGCGAGCTCCGCGCCACGAGCTTCTACCTGTGCCTGCACATGAAAACTATGTGGGTGTCAGTACTCAACTGTACTGGTGGAATGAGCTCCTCGTCCACCCATACAAAACCAACACGTTTGATTTACTTTGTGCAACATAATCCCTTCTTATCGATTGTCTTTCTAGTCTCATCTTAGGATCAGTTTTATGACCGACGCCTTGGCCTATTTTGTGTCTCTAGACCATCCCGTGCTTGCAACATCATTGTTAACCTATCGAGTCGTGTTTGCCTTACGGCCCAAATTCAGAGACACAACTACGCGATGAGGCTCCATTTCCATGTGATCGTGCTAGGAATCCATCGTGCCGTGCCTCGCAACTCAGGGTGACTAAACCATATCGCCGCCTCACGACCCTTTCTACTTCAATCACCAACTGACCCAATCAGGACTTGTGGACTAAATGTCACTCGACCGACTTTGCCTTGCGGCATCTCCTGACTTAAACTCAAGACAACACAACTATACAACTTATATGCCGACAACATAAGACTTGACGTCACATCTTGTGCCGAAGCACGTCGCCTACGTTGCAACCAAATCTTAGGCCCAACATTTTGTTCTAACTGTACACACACATTCAACTCGACTCCTTGATATAGTGCACTCAATACTCGACTCAATCCAAAGGTACACTCGCGGATTGCCGCCCGTGCCGACTCATCTATATAAGGTTACTAGCATGACAAGCTATCTTGGACACATAGCTGGTATAGGATGGACCGGTCATCGCAAATAGCTAGCCCCAATGAGCGTCCACTGAATACTTGCCTTTCGGCTCAGCTATCCCGCTCACATTCACCCTTGGTTTCCACCTAGGCCGGAACGGTCCCGTAGCCCCGGGTTGTCGTCCGAGGAAACAAATCGTCCTTGTCAACAAGTTGTCCAATGACCATGCAAGACTCGACTCAAACTGACGTCTCACACAGTCATCCTTCTTTCGGTGTTACCCTCTCCTTCAAAACCAATATCAAGACTTCTATCATTTGAGACCCCTCGACGACCCACGGTCGCGAGCATTCTTTCCATGTTACCATATCATTTCATTCAACTCATGAATGCTTATTCGATAGTCCTTTCTCCAAAAACTCATTAAATAAACCGTGGTTCATGCCTTAAACACTAAGTCCGTGCATCGTGCCTTAAACCGACTTACGTTCTACGCGACGCTATCGCCCAAGTCATACTTTATATGACGGGCCTTGAGACCGTGGGACTATTTAACTTGACAACCGCAGAAAGAGCGGGACAGCACTGGGAATGACTTAGGTCGACCGACATAAATTTGCCTAACTTACTCAAGCCTACAACTTAACCCGAGGGACGAGCAAAGGCTATGCCAAGCCTTGCGCAGTGGAAACGTGCATGCTTTATCGAGCATTTACGCGGGCGACGCCTATGACTTAGGCTAATTCATGGTTTTGTATCAAAGACCAACTTTCCTTCTCCCAAACCGCGGGACGAAGGACCAAGTGTCATTTTCAAAGCACGCCGTGCACCAACTCTAAGCCGACCGTTGGACCTTTCCATATTCTAACTCAGTTCGACCTGTTGGGATTATTCCCTTAGCTATGTGGATTCGTCTCTTTCATTATCATGCCTACTTGTGCAAGTTGAAAACATGCGATTTATTATGTGAAGGCTAAGATGAAGCAAGTTCACCGAAACTACCCCACCTGAGCGAGCGGTCGCCTTGACTGAGCGATGTCTTCGAGCAGCCGTTGCAAGGCTAAGTCCGAACGCCGTCGGCGTTTCGATTCCACCGATTGACTGAGCGGGATGGGACACTACATCATACACCACTCAGAAAAAGTTTCGTCCTCGAAACTAACTGAGTACACTTATCGACTTATAACTTGATTCAACATTCAAGGACTTTCGCGCACAGTATTCCTATGCGTTTCTTCAACTCGAGCCACGCTCGTGCTATGGTTATCTTTCACCCCAAACAACTATATCTCAACTTAGGTAACTTACTCTCGTCGCGCACACGGACAACTCAGTTCTAGGCAAACCATCCGATCAACCAATATTCAAGTTCCTATCCATCTAATGATCGCACTACCACCAATCTTTTCCTTGAAACACGACTTCAAAATCCTCGACACTTTTCCATTCCTCTAGTCTCACTTGATTCAACGCATCACTTAGTTGGATCGTGCACACATTCCAGGCGTCTCCGAAATACATGCATTTCAGCCAAGCCTCGTGATAGAGAATCCGCCATCACCACTCGAGTCGGATCGTGCATATATTCAAGCGTCCCTGCTATACATGCATGTCAACCGACTCACGAGTGGCGCCTCCACGATTCCTTTCGCTCCGTACCGAGATGTCTGTCTAACCGCTAGGCTATGTCTTTAGGCTAAGGTCATCCGTCAGTATTGGAATCATAGTTCCCAAATAACAATATCAACACTGACCCCATCTAAGGTCAAACCGAATTGATAGTACGGAGTTTTCTACCCAAGCTCACATCACTCCGATTTCTAAACATCGAACATAGATTCCCTACACACATCCCGACATTCGTCGCACGGGGTTTGAGTCATTCAGAAAAGCCATCCTACGATAACTCACGTTTCAACCAATTCCTCGACATATCAATATCACTCGTTCATCAAGCCATTTCGCATAGTCTATCTCTTCGAACACGTTCGACATAATACGCCTATCAATCCTTCCAAGTCAAGCACGCTACGACACAATTCATCGCTAAACCATAATTCACATTTCATATTCCCTAAGTCATTCATCTCAATTCACGTATTCGATCATGAGGTCGTCTAGCTTAACAATATGTTGCGCCCCGATCTCACGCGATTCATTTTATCCACGGTGGGCATGAATCACCACGCACGCTCCCGCGGGGTAATCATCCTCATCGGGACGTAACTCTTGTTTTGTGTCTAGACTAATTCATTCTCGATGCGCGGATTGGACCTACTCAATCCTCAAGTTTCATTCATTCATTCGTCAATCACAAGTCCTACAAATTCTCGAATTTTCCTTCGCTTCAAACTAACAAGTCGAGACAATCAAAGTTGTCGCGTCCTGATTTTCCGAGTTCGATCATTCCCGCGACATGAATCACCATGTCAGCGCTCACGCGGAACGATCGCCTCAAATCCGACACGACGCATGTGCGAGGCTAGAGTTGCGCTCGCGCAAGACAAGATCGTCGACGCTGTGGTTATCCGCGTAACCATCAAGACACTTCTGTTTTCATCCAACATTCATCTCAATCAAAATCCTAAGTATAGCATCCAACCGAACAATAACACTTGCACGATCGTCATCCGCCGAGTCAGAGTACCCCCGAGTTATCGCATATCAATCTTTGATACGCCTCAATACCATCGATGATATGTGTACCCTGATGATCTTCCTTTGCAACCAATTTCGAGTCGTGCGAATGATGCTATCGTCCGACTGTATAATCTCCTCAACATTCAAATTCAATTCTGAACATTTCCCCTCGAATCATTCACAACATCAATTTCCTCAAATCCAAATTCACGTGTTGTTCATCCTTCTATCTTAAGTCATCGAGCAACATCGATTTCAATCCTTAGTCATTTTGTAACTTCAAACTCAAACTTTTCATGCACGCTATCATCCGATCGTGCTAACTTTTCGTATACGATTCTTATCAATTTTCTCGATCAAGCCATCCATTCGCTACACCTTAACTTTTCCTCGATTTGATTTCACCTACTCAATCATTTTCGCGTTTCATACTCACACAATCCTCAATCCCGTGCACGTTCCATGCACGTCATTTCTAAGTTGTTAGAATCAACTCATCCAAATCTTCAAGACTACAACTTGTTCAACGACACTCAATCTACGGCTTTGCATACACGCGACGCTTGCAGATAGACTCATCGATACCCCACATCCTCAATCAATCAATCGACATCCCTGAGGCTATCGCATACACCACTCAGGGATGAAGTCATTCCACAAATCCTCAACTTATCATTCGATTCACAATCTGTTTTCTCAAATTTCCGTCCGAACGATTCCTTAAATTTCAAGCACGCTCATCTATATCGCATCGACGTTGTCATCGCTCGATAGCACCCTTATCGATAGTCATCTCACTGTACTCGATCGAGTCCCACTAGTTCTCGTCTGACGCAATTCGAATCCCGCACTCGACTTTTCTAAGGTCGACACAAATTTGGTGTATATGCCCAGCCCGACTTAGCCAACCTTGCTTACGCGAACCATCTTTTTGTTTTATCAAGAACTGTTCTCCTATGTTTTGCAAAATAGTTAGACTTATTGTATGGACATCCCGTGGGACATTTGAGAGAGAGCGCACCAACGATATCAACATGCGGAAGCAACAATTCAGAGTTTGCGGAAACAACGGAGTTAGAGAATTCAATCGATAGTCCAAGGACGTAAAGCCGTGCTCTGATACCATTATGTCACGTCCGCTCCCGTAGGAGCGATCGTCCTCGCTAAGGCGTGATGCCACACGAGCCTAGATTGCGCTCGTGCAAGGCGGGTTCCATAACGACCGATTTCAGCGGCTGCGACGGGGTCGTTGCACAGAAGTCCCAAGCAGAGACATAGAATAATAGCAGCGGAATTTGAAGCAAAACACAAGTCATTGCCAAACACTCTTTTATTGATATTGAAACAAATGTTACAATGGGGCACAAGGCCAAGATTACAAGTCTCTCAGGCTCACTCAAGCTCACTCATCTCACATTACAAGTCACTCAGCTCTCTCTCATCTCTCAATACATATCTTGAGCCAGCGGATGCTTTAGAAGGCGACGTTCATACATTATGTCCCGTATAAGTCTTGACTCCATGCGGTCGCACGCTTTGAATCGCCAAGGAACTCCGTGCCTCGACGCATCCAAGCGAGCTCCGCGCCACGAGCTTCTACCTATGCCTGCACATGAAAACTATGTGGGTGTCAGTACTCAACTGTACTGGTGGAATGAGCTCCTCGCCCACCCATACAAAACCAGCACGTTTGATTTACTTTGTGCAACATAGTCCCTTCTAATCGATTGTCTTTCTAGTCTTATCTTAGGATCAGTTTTATGACCGACGCCTTGGCCTATTTTGTGTCTCTAGACCATCCCGTGCTTGCAACATCATTGTTAACCTATCGAGTCGTGTTTGCCTTACGGTCCAAATTCAGAGACGCAACTACGCGATGAGGCTCCATTTCCATGTGATCGTGCTAGGAATCCATCGTGCCGTGCCTCGCAACTCAAGGTGACTAAACCATATCGCCGCCTCGCGGCCATTTCTACTTCAATTACCAACTGACCCAATCAGGACTTGTGGACTAAATGTCACTCGACCGACTTTGCCTTGCGGCATCTCCTGACTTAAACTCAAGACAACACAACTATGTAACTTATATGCCGACAACATAAGACTTGACGCCACATCTCGTGCCGAAGCACGTCGCCTACGTTGCAACCAAATCTTAGGCCCAACATTTTGTTCTAACTGTACACACGTTCAACTCGACTCATTGATATAGTGCACTCAATACTCGACTCAATCCAAAGGCACACTCGCGGATTGCCGCCCGTGCCGACTCATCTATATGAGGTCACTAGCATGACAAGCTATCTTGGACACATAGCTGGTATAGGATGGACCGGTCATCGCAAGTAGCTAGCCCCAATGAGCGTCCACCGAATACTTGCCTTTCGGCTCAGCTATCCCGCTCACATTCACCCTCGGTTTCCTCCTAGGCCGGAACGGTCCCGTGGCCCCGGGTTGTCGTCCGAGGAAACAAATCGCCATTGTCGACAAGTTGTCCAATGACCATGCAAGACTCGACTCAAACTGACGTCTCACACAGTCATCCTTCTTTCCGTGTTACCCTCTCTTTCAAAACCAATATCAAGACTTCTATCATTTGAGACCCATCGACGACCCATGGTCGCAAGCATTCTTTCCATGTTACCATATCATTTCATTCAACTCATGAATGCCTATTCGATAGTCTTTTCTCCAAAAACTCATTAAATCAACCGTGATTCATGCCTTAAACACTAAGTCCGTGCATCGTGCCTTAAACCGGCTTACGTTCTACGCGACGCTATCGCCCAAGTCATACTTTATATGACGGGCCTTGAGACCGTGGGACTATTTAACTTGACAACCGCAGAAAGAGCGGGACAGCACTGGAAATGACTTAGGTCGACCGGCATAACTTTGCCTAACTTACTCAAGCCTACAACTTAACCCGAGGGACGAGCAAAGGCTATGACAAGCCTTGCGCAGTGGAAACGTGCATGCTTTATCGAACATTTACGCGGACGACGCCTATGACTTAGGCTAATTCATGGTTTTGTATCAAAGACCAACTTTCCTTCTCCCAAGCCGCGGGACGAAGGACCAAGTGTCATTTTCAAAGCACGCTGTGCACCAACTCTAAGCCGACCGTTGGACCTTTCCATATTCTAACTCAGTTCGACCTGTTGGGATTATTCCCTTAGCTATGTGGATTCGTCTCTTTTATTATCAAGCCTACTTGTGCAAGTTGAAAACATGCGATTTATTATGTGAAGGCTAAGATGAGGCAAGTTCACCGAAACTACCCCACCTGAGCGAGCGGTCGCCTTGACCAAGCGATGTCTTCGAGCAGCCGTTGCAAGGCTACGTCTGAACGTCGTCGGCGTTTCGATTCCACCGTTTGACTGAGCGGGACGGGGCACTACATCGTCAATAGTAATCTGGCATATCTCCTCGGCTAGCTGAGCTGTACAAGGATATCCTTCTGGCCTTCATATCCCATCTCTGATGATCCGGCTGCATGTGAGCCCCCTGTCCGCCTCTCTGTCCAGCTGTCCTCCCAAAATCTCCAGCAAGGATCTGGAACCCAACCAAGGATCAAGCCAGAGATCAGTGGTCTTCCCATCTTTCATGTTCCTGCAGATAGCGGTCTGGAGAACTGGCCTACACCTCAGAATGGCCTTAAAAGTGACCGAGAAATTAGTCTATCCTGCAGGCCCAGAAGTTTGTCCGCCTTAGATATCTGTTCGCCATCTACTCCGTCCAAAGCGACCCCCCTTGATGAATCTCCAGGCCATCTTCACACCAGCTGCCTTCCTAACAGCACGTAGAGGCCGCAGCCCCACTCCACCTTCCTCCCGAGGATGACATAGCTGGTCCCAAGCGATCGCATGAATCCCTCCCCTCCAAATGAAGTCAGCACAGATGGACTCCACTTTCCGAATAGTGGCCGTCGGGATCTGGATAGACTGGAGCCAAAACATCGTGATGCCAGCAATAACCGATCTCACCAGCTCAATCCGTCCGCCAAATGATAGACCCGCAGCCTGCCAGCCTTCCACTCTCCTCTGAGCAAAATCCACCAAGCTGTGACAATCCTGCTCTCTGGCGTAGTTGACCGTCAGCGGGACCCCCAAGTATTTCACTGGAAGCTCGCCTTTCTCCACTCCCAGAGCGAAAGCTCTCTCCTCCTTAAGCGTGCACCGGGAACTGAAGTAGACCCTGCTCTTCTTCCTATTTAACTGCAGTCCAGATAACCTCCCGAGCTCCTCCATAATGTCTGAGAGCGCACTCATGCCCCGCATGGAAGGCTGGAGTAGCACCAATAAGTCGTCAGCATAAATCAGATGTGATACCACCCGTCTCACCAACCTGAAAAAGGGGACGATCATCTTGCTATGTACCGCCATGTCAATCATGCATGTGAAATACTCCATCACCAAGGTAAACAAGTACGGTGAAAGAGGGTCACCCTGCCTCAACCCCATGTTGCTCCTGAAGTAGCCATGAGGAGTGCCATGGATTAGGACTGAGAAAGTAGGGGAGCAAATGCACTCCCTCACCCTCGCAACCCACCTCTCGTCGAACCCCATGGCGAGCATCAAGTGACATAGGAAGTCCCGGTTGACCGTATCATAGGCTTTCCGCAGGTCTAGCTTCACACAAGCCTTCATCCCCCCAGGTTTGCTGAACTCTCGCACCATCTCATGTGCAAGTAGACTGTGCTCCGCTATCGATCGGCCCTTGATGAAAGCTGCATGATTCTGGGACACCAATCCCTGCATAATCCCCTCCATGCGCCTGCACATAAGATGAGTAATGATCTTATACAGAAAGTTACAGCAAGCAATGGGTCTAAAGTCTGCTAGAGATGTCGAAAGTCTGCTAGAGATGTCGCGCCCTCCTTCTTAGGAACCAGCGTCAAGAAAGTGTGGTTCATCACCTTCAGAAGCCTGCCCTCCGTGAAGAACTCCTGAACCGCCTCCAGAACAGGGAACTTAAGCACACCCCAGTGTCGCTTAAAGAACCCTGAAGAGAAGCCATCAGGCCCAGGTGCTTTGTTTGGATTTGCCTTCATCACAATGTCTTCCACCTCCTCCAATCTCACAGGGGCCAATAGCAGGCTATTTCCATGGTTCGTCACCAGCCTCTTCGTAACAAGGGCTGGGAACGTACTAGTGTAATACGTCTGCTGGTATAAGTCAGAATAGAATCTGACAGCCTCCTCTTGAATCTCCACCGGGTCCCCTACCAGACGTCCCTCGCCATTCAGAAGCCTGGGAATGTTGTTCCGGTGCTGACGGGTGCGGATCACATCATAGAAGAATTTGGTGCAGCGGTCTCCATCTTTAAGCCAGGTACAATTTGCCATCTGTGCCGCACTAATCTCCTTCTGCAGTCTCATAATGCTAACCTCCTCAATCAGGGTCTTCTCCCTAGCCGCCAACTCCCCGCTCAGAATGTCAGCTTAAAGAGCCACCTGAATGTCCCGAAGCTTGGCTTCCTTTTCCGCCAGAGAAGACCGCGGTCGCATCTTCACCCAACCCCTGAGCGCTCTCTTGATCTGTTTGAGTTTATGTACCATACGGAACTGAGCCGTGCCCTCCCGAAAGTGCTGCATCTCCCCCGTAACCACCTCCTCATATCCAGCTGACAGTTGCCAGCTATTGTTGTACCGAAACGGCCTCGACCGCATAGTAGGTCTCTCACAGAGGCCAACCTGGATAGGAGAGTGGTCACTAGTCCCCGCCGCAAGTCCTTCCGCCACCGAATTTGGGAAGCATCGGAACCATTCACTATTGTCCAAGGCCCGATCCAACTGACATGCAATCTGATTATGTGTAGCCTTGTTGTGCCAGGTCCAGATATGGCCCGCTCTCTCCAGCCCCCTCATCCCAGACATAAGCAGACACCTCTGGAAGTCATATAAGATCGAATCCGGAACAGGACGACCTCCCACCTTCTCTTGGTGAAGTAGCATAGCATTGAAGTCCCCCATGATAAGCAGAAGAAGATGTATGTGGTCCGCCATATGACCCAGGTGCACAATGTCCTCCCACAAGGACTCGCGGAGTCTCCGATCATTGTGCCCGTATACGGCACCCAGGATGAAGCGAAACCCACCTTTGTTCTCAAAAGAAATGCCAATGAGTTGTTCCGACTTTTGGATCTGCACCCCCTCCTAACTATCTCGGTTCCACCTAACTCAGATCCTTGCCATATCGCAAAGATCTAAGTTGTGAATGTGGTCCCGGTTTGCCGGAGTCCGTCGCGAAAGTATCGCGGCCCCTCTGATCTTCGTCTCCAGCAAAATAGCTATGTCACATGCCTCTCTCCTCAGAACTCCACCAATCTCTCTCCAGCGACCGATGGAACACCCCCCTAATGTTCCAGGCTATGACCGGCATTAATTAATAAATGAGGGATTCCCCTGAAACTCGTCTGGATTGACACTCGAGGGAAGTGTCTCATCCATCTGATCAATATCTGCGTCCACCATGGAAGGAGCAAGGTGTGCCTGAATCCTGCTAATGGTAAGGGCCCAGTCAGGATTGGCCTCCGTATGGTCATCCAGATCCCTCACCTGGGGGATATCCTCCCGCGTGGCCAGAGCATGTCTTTTTCTGCTGCTGTATACCATGATCGTCGGAGGGTCTTCCATCACCTTCTGACTGCTGCCAGCCGCGCTCATGCCCCTGGTCACCATGTTCCTCTGTGGCCTGAAAGGGACCAACGTGCCCGGCGTACTCTCCTGTCTCTGCGGGGATCCTGTCTCCAGCCTCCTGTCGACCTCCATCACCGTGTCCTCCTCCATATGTCTGTCTGTCGACGTCTCCCCAGGTAAGTGGCTGGGAGCCTCCTCCGTCTCGGATACCTCCATCTGAGTCGCCGGTGGCCTAACGGCCTCCTTCCCCTTATACTTGCAAGCACTAGTAGCGTGCCCAAAGCACTCACAGTAGGAGCACATGGGGGGAACCCAGTCATACTCCACCGACTGTGTCAGAATCTCCCCGGACGGTACCTGATATTCCAGCATACTCGGCAATTTCGAGCCCGTCTTGATCTCCAGAAAGACCCTGGCATACATCAGTCTGGTGCAGAAAGCAGTAGCCTCATCCGCCTTGATCGGTTTTCCCACTAGGCTGGCGAGTCTCATGAGGAGCAGGATGCTCCAATACTTTACTGGGAACTCTAGGAATCGGATCCATATGGGAATAGCATTCAGCACCTCCTTCTCACATCTCAGCTCCGGCGTCCACTCCTTCAATATGATGAGCCTCCCATCAAATGACCAGGGCCCTCCCTGCAAAATCCTTGTCACATCCTCCGCTAGCCCGAATTTAACATAGTAAAACCCATTCTTCCGGGAGAAGAACTCCATGCTGCCTTTGGGTCTCCAGACTCTCTCCGCATATCCCCGGATTTGGCCATAAAACGGCTTGTTCCCTAACACATACAACACCAATGTATTCTTCCAGAAATCTGTAACCTCCGCTATTTTCTCTGCTGGGAAGTACGTCCTGAGCCCTCCTCCGACCGTCATCGGTGGAACAAATTCCATCGACAACGGGCTCTTCGTCTCCATAGGCGTGCATACCTCCTTCCAGGATTGAGGCCTCTGCTCCTCTGTGTGAGTTCTGGTTGGAGGGCTCGCAGGACCCGGGCCTTGTCTACCGGCATCAACAGCATGTCCTTTGTCTTCTCTGCCGCCGTCGCCTTTGGCCGCCATTCCGACACTGTACGCACCGTACCTCCCCCTCGGCGACGGGTATCCACTGTGCCTATCGATGGGCGATTCCCATAATTCTCAGGTCCCGTCCGACCCAAGACTTGAGTCTGGGCCCCTCGTCACCCTCCTGACTGTCGTCTCACCACCGTCTGCCAGCCTCCATCTCCAGTCCTGTCTACCCCCGGCTCAGATCCCGACCCGAACTCGAATACCTGGGCCGTAGACCCCGACCCTCCTCCGCCTGGGGGGGTCCCACCTCCCGCACCTGACCCCCCCTCCTGGGGAGGTCCCACCACCACCTGCGCCCGTCCCCCCCCCCCCCTCCCCCCCGCCTGAAGGGGACCCAACCCTGGCGCCCGGCCCTCCCCCTCCTGGAGGGTCCCACCCGCGCCCGAAACAGGTAAGTCTATATCCTACTGCCTAAATCTTTCCTTTATTCCATCATGATCAAACACCCCGGACATTAGTTTTTCTACTTCTATGCACACTAATTCTCGATTATTTCACAATCTTCTTGATCCACCGCTCAAGTCGATCTCCATTCCACATCCTACTCAGTTGACCGTCGATAGTGATCCTCTTACCTAGTAAACCGCTCCTCCGGGTTCGGCTCGACGCTACATGAATATCCTTGTTCATCCTCATTTACTACTTAAGCGCATAAGACGTCCAAGGGGATTCGAATCGCCGACATTGTTTCTTGGCTCTTACCACTTGAGCCAATGCTTGTTGAATCGGCATAATAAACAAAAATATTATAGTAAGAAAAGTAAAAGAAGAGCTTATAACAATGATAGACCTAAGAGATTATAAATGAAACATGAGGAAACTATAAACCAAGAAAATAAAGGGTCAAATAAAGCATTTTAAACAACTACTAACAAACTAATAAAATTGAAAAAGTAAACTAGAAAAATGAACCAATTAGTATTCACCAAGCATTAGTTACATATGGTATCTAGGTAGGCGGCATGCCTAAGGGGGCCCTAAGCGGGATAAGATTAGGCATATTAAAATGGGGGCTAGGCGGGTGAAGCAAGGCTTAGAATGGCATCTAGTACCCAGAATATCACCTAGAATCCCCTGCGTTATATAAGCTTGTCTATGCCCTAGGCAGCATAGACCTTTTAGAACACTGTACGGATGGTGAAACCAAAGGCCTTAACAAAGAAGATATTTAGCATAGAAGATTACTTCTCAAGGTTCTTGTCAATGAGGGCATGAAGGTTATGTATAGCATGGCCAAGCTTCAAAGAGCCAGTCGGTGGTGGTGGTGGTTCTTGCTCAAGATAACTACAATGAGTGTTGTCCATAACCACATTATCCAGAATTTCTCAAAGTTGATTATCACCAGATGCTTTGTTTGTAGATTTCTCATTGCAACCTATCAGACGAGCAAAAGCCCAAGAATTTTTCAACCATAGAAGAAAATGTTCATAAAGGATTGCTCAATTTTTGAACGATCTCCTTTTAGGAGAACCAAAAATGCATTAGAGCATAGGAAAAGCATACTAACTATTAAAAATGTCTAAGAAGACTTGAACAATGTAAGGGGAAGGACAGCTCTCCAAACCGAGGGGCCATCCACTCCATCTTGCTTGCTTTTGATTGCAACTGTAGAATAGGAATTAATTGTCCTGGTAACTCAGTACCTGTTAACTTGCTAAAGGAAAAGCAACAGCTGAAGCCCTCAAACTCCCACTTGAATCCCAGTATGGTAAAAAGAGTCGCATTAATCGGGAACATCCCTCCAAGGAACTAAGAATAAACAAGAAGATACTGAAGAGCATGAAATGATTGTTAATCCCGAAGCCCTCAAACATGCTACTTCAGTGCTCTATGTATGACAAGAAGAGTGACATTGCTCAGAAAAATCCCTTCAATGAACTCATATAAAAGAAGAAGATTCTGAAGAGAACGAGGTGTTTTTATCCAAATGAACCTGCTTCTAGCAAGGAAACTCTAATTGTTATGTTGATAATGCTAAGGTCCAAACTCATAATCAGACCTTATGCTAATAGATCGAAGCTAAGAGATGTTATTGAAGCAGGCTATAGCTGTATTTTTCAGCAGAAGTTTCAAGTTAATAAATAAATAATGATCTAAATATTGGGAACAAAGCAGCATCCTAATAACACATCATTATGCTTGGGTTAAGAAGGAGAATATAACAAACAGCTGAGCATCAAAATTCAAATAATTGCGTCATACCCATCGAATCCTAAGCATAAGGCTCAATCAATTACGTCTAACTAGTCAGATCCTCATCGCAGACAAACAATGATGAATCAGGTTACCAGTGAGATCAAACAGACTTTATTTGTCACATAAAAGAGACAAGCAGCCCTTCGGCTAAGAAAAAGGAGCACATTGGAGGTAGCAATCTGATCTCATTTCTTCACTTTGTTATAAATCCACCTAAACCCATGTCTCTATTATTGGTCCGTGGGTGGTGGTTGATCTACAGCCCAGTATCACCTGACACAATGAACCTGTTTTTCTTTCTTTTTTGGCTCTGGGTGAATGTTTCAACTAGCAGTTCTAGTAACAAGTCTAACCAGCTCCTGAAACTGCACATACAAAAAATCTAAACCCTATTTGGAATCCACACATATCCTGATGTCCATATTTCTATTTAAAAGGAACTTGATTTTAAGTTATTTAAAACTGGTTCGCCGGTAACTCGCCAATGACAAAAGTTTCAAAAAACATGCTGATGTTATAGACTTAAGATTTTACACTCCTTAAAACCAGATCTCCGCCATATGAGGCCTTGCCTGCGTGTCCTGATGTATATAACTCTATTTAAGAGCCTACTTGGTTCAAGGAACTTAGAAGACATTGAGGTATTATGGTCTGACTCCTCAAGTTACTTCATTTGGCTGATGGACATTAAGGGACAACAATTCATATGTTAACCTATTGTCCCCAAGTACCACAAAAACAAGTTCCATTTTCTAGTAATATAGTTCCTACCCCCTTCATCATGACTAGCAAGAACTCGTGATGATTTGCTTATTATTTTAAGCCTTACTTAATATATTTCAAACAAGGGATTGGAATATTGGATACATCTTAGGAGCTTCCAAGTTCCAACACTACTTCTAAACTGAGAACTCATATAAGTGAGACAAGAATCCCATGGAACTACAAATTGGTGCCTGCCAATAAGGCCTGGTTTAGGATTGTACTGTTTTTCAAAAAGCAACATGAGAAGCAACTTGTGAAAGAAGCCTCACACACACCTGCTCCCAAAAGTTGTCCCAAAATTGAACTAGTTTTTCAAGAAGTTTTCGATAAGTTGTTGTCAAGCAGCTTTTGGAGCTGGTTTTCAGAAAGAATGAGCAAAAGCAGCCATGATAAGCAACACCGAACCCAGCCTAAGGATGGTTTGGGATCGTTTTATGACTGTTTTGCTTATTTTTTGAAATCAGTCCCAAAGCTGTGGTAAAAACAACTTATCAAAAAAAAAAAAAAAACGAGTTCAATTTCAGGACAGCTTTTTACAGCAGGTGGGAGGCTGCTGTCAAAAGCTCCTTCTGCAGTTGCTTGTTGAAAAGCAACAACAATCCTAAATCAGTCCTGAGGCTTGGTTCGGGGTTGTTGCTGCTGCTTTCAAACAGCAGCAGCAACAGAAATAGCTGCGGCCTCCCAACTGCTTTCAAAAGTGCCCAGTTTCCAAAGTTTTTTGATAAGCAGCAGTTACCAAACAGCTCCATGGACTGTTTTTCAACAAAAGAAGATGCAGAAATAACCATGATAAGCAATCTCAAACCCAGAATGAGTTCCACCTAGTTCTACAATTATTTACAGATTATACTAGTTCCTTGAAATGATTATGCCGTAAATTAAAACGAAACCCAATTTTTAAGTTCTTTAGAATTCAATTTTAAGTTAATTCAATTCAAGTTCTTTAATACAAGGAAGCTGTCCCCAACCAATGCCGGAAGTGTCCAAAAAGGAAAGTTCCGTACACAAAAGCCTCGCAGGGGCCTAGGAAGCACCAGGAAACTGCAGAAATCGATTCCGTGTCCGCATAGCACTGTGTCATGTCGGACACACTCCAAATACACTAGCATGCCCCAAAATCAATGTCGTATCCCCGTGATACGCCACATTCGTGCCCGTTGTGCAACATAGGTGATGACGGAGGGAAAAAAAAGGTACCTTGACGCCATGAGTGTGAGCAGCATTTGTCCAGCCGGGCGGCGGGAGGCTGACCAGATTGTGCGAGAAGTAGACGAAGACATCGATCAGGTGCCAGTGCCAGAGGGAGTACGCGCCAGCATTGGTCCCTCCCTGCACCCACCTGTCGTCCGCGTACCCACCCATCATGTCGTGGCACACCAGGATTCTCCTCCGTGGCGGCAGCGGCTCGGCCAACGAGAGCGGCGGCAGCGGGACGGAGGAGACGTTGAAGGGGTAATGAAAGGAGTCGAAGTAGGACCTGGACTCGAGGTCGGCGAGGTCCTTGATTGGGTAGGAGATCGGGACCGAGGGTTTCGAGGGGTCGAATGGATGAGGAGGAGGAGGAGGAGGTGGGTTAGGGTTAGGGTTTGCCATGGGGAGGAAGGATTTTAGGGTTTTTAGGGTTTGGCGAGCTATGAAGCGAGGGGAGGGGAACGACGTTGACTGGGAATTGGGACAGAGGAGACTCGACATTGGCTCGTCACTCTCTCCTTATTCGTTTTGTTTTGCAATTAAGCTTACAACCCACCTTGGATTTACAACCGCCGTTTGGCGGATGATAATGGGTCGCCTCTCTCTCTCTCTCTCTCCTATCAAGTTAAGACTCGAGAATGTAATTTGGGTCCCAAAATTCCAAAAAAAAAAATGTAAATATAGAATGGGTTGCATTTGTACGAAAATAGTAGAAAATGATAAAGTGAGCTCCGGTTTCAAAAATTATGTTGTCAAAAATTAATGTGAAAAAAAATTAATATAAAGTCTAGAATCTAGAAAGTTTGGCTCCAAATTGGAACTTACTATTCTACAAAATGAGTTCCTACAATCTATAATCTAGAAATTGGGAGGTCCAACCCTTAGCACCTATGGGTAGGATGGGACCAAAGTTGTAGAAATTGGAACTAGGGATGAAACTTACTATTTTACAAAATAAGCTTCTACATTCTAAATCTAGAATATAGAAAATGGGATGAGCCTTATTAATGATGCTCTAAGCATAGCATAGCATTGCTTTTCTTTTTGTTTTGTTTTGTTTTGTTAGGTTGTGTTTTTCCTGATGTTTAAACTCCTCCTATCGATTTCAACAGAAGCATCCCAAATCAAATTTACCAAAATCTAGATAGTCCAATCGGACCAAAATTGTTCGGTTTATCTGGTTGAATTTTTCTCTTGTAAACGTATAAATAATGCAAAGTAGAAGTTGATCAAAATATGGAATTAGGATTAGGGTTTCTCTTATCTCTCAGAGGCGGTGAGAAAATAGAGGAGGAAAAGAAGAAAGAAATGAAAAAATAGAGCTAGATTCTAAATTAATATATATGATAAGTCAAAAATGAAGGTATTTAGGTAGTTTAGTACTTCTTTTTTTGGTTTATCGGTTTTGGACCGAAGCGAAAATCCAAAATCGAAACTGAGAATCGAATACGAACGGTTCCATTACCGAACTCGAACTGAACATTTTCTAAACCTAATCAAATCCCTTATTCGATTCACTTTGCCTCGGTTCTCGGTTCAAAATTGAATGATGCTCGAACCTGCACAGTTTTTTGTTTTAGAACCCTGGAATTTTTTTCGCTTTCTTTATTGATACGAACTAAAGAGGGGGTGCATCACAAAATGATCATAAATCTATGTGGAGGGTGCTTGATGTTGTTGCTTTGTAGGGTGCTTGTTTGGTTCTTGTGCGAGGAGGAGGTCCATAAAGATTGTTGATGCAAGTGAAGTTGCTAATGTAGCTAAACAAAACCAGAAAGTAGATCATGATGCAACCAACTTAATTAATTGCATTTGTCACTACTATAATTTGAAAAATGGATATCGCTCAAGTATCCCACTCTCGTGATATAGTGGCACCAAAATCAAGAAAAACTCAGAAGCCTTTCCTAAACTAGGAACATAATTCCAAAGTAATGATCAAAATATGAAAACCAAATGCCGTGATAGTAAAATCAAGATACAACCTAAAATACAAAAAATAATATAAAACACGCTTTACAAGAAAATTTTAATACAAAAAATTATAGAAATAGGAAATATAAAAATGAGCCTCACAACAAGCTCACTTTCGTGTTGAATCGCTTAGCAGATTGAAAATCGTGTCAATTTATCGTTAAAACACGTAAACATTTACCGAGTGACCGTTTTTCAACCAAAACCAAAACAAAGCTCAATCTACCATAGAGTTATCCTAGTGATAAAACCCCAATGATTGCATTCAAGAAAAACAACGAGAAAAGTCAAGACTTGGCCCCCATTCGAGCAAGAAGTACTTGCCTATGTATGGACGATGCGACTGGTCGATCTTATATGCAGTGCACATGCTCGTGTCCACCTCCAAGTTGGCCTAATGGCACAAACTCGCTCCTTCGACACTCTTGAGCTCATGGGAGGGTGTGTATAGGGGGAAAAGAAAGAGAGAAGCTATATTTTTCTTAGAAAATAGAGAAATAGATAGTATGGAAGAATTAATGAGAGAAGGGAGATTAAAGTTAGTTATATAACTTAATTCCATTGGATTAAGATCCAACTGTCACAATCACATGTAATTTCTCTAATATGACCATAAACGTAGGGAACAATATACTGGCAGTGTACTGATGGCAGCATAAAATCAGGGATAGTACTAATTTTAAAGTATTGATATACGAACAGACCCTAGTTGTAATGCCCTGCTCCGTATGATACATTGAGATGGTTTGTTGGCTTGAAGGGTCGTTTGGACTTGGATTCAGGCAGAGGTATTATTCAAATATCTCCTTGGTCGCGGCAGATAGGCATTTTTCAATCTGGTAATTTTGATCATTCTCTCATTTACCTTCCCACTCAATGAATTGTTGTTGTATATCTAGTTCTAAATTATGTTATGAGTTTGTTGCATGCTAAAAAAGAACCAAGCTAGAAGATAGTAAATACTGTGTTGTCAACTTGTTGTATAGAACATGAAATATTAACTCGCTGTGATAGACATAGATTTTCGTACTACTGCTATAGACATAAATTTTATACTGTTGTCATAGACTAAATATAGTATTATAATTATGTTAGAGAGTATAGTTATATGGTTATATTATAATTATGTTATCATGTAGAGTATAGTTTTATGGTTATATTATTATGTAGAATATAGTGTTGTTGTTGTGTTGTGATGTGGAGTATAAGTGTTGTGGTTTCAAAGGAATGGAAACATGGAAGGTTTGGGATTGTCGAGTCGCCAAGGTAAAAATTCTAGGAATATGGAAAGAATAGAGCGCGAGCTATGGATCGAGGATTATGATATTGAGTAGAGACGTGTAACGTTTTGTTTCAGATTCTATATAATGCATATGTTTTATAGTTAATTGTTCACGCATTTGCATGGTCATGGACAACTTTGCGCACAAGATTTTATTTTTTCAAACGGTCGAGACACCAGGACAGATTCGACCTAGGAGAAATAAGGACAACCGTGGCTGACATATTAAAAGGGGTATTACAGGATCTTCAGTAGTCAGACTGAATGGTGCGATGCAATATAGGGTAATTTGAAAACTTTTTGTGGAGGCTAGCTACCTGGACTGAAAAGGAGTCGTCTAACTTGAGATAGTCCAAGATGGCGTGTCGCTAGTGGCCTTTATATAGTTAGGATGCATGATAATATCATATGTTTGCAGGCTAAGTAACTTAATGCATGAATGGGCACTTGATACGTTTATGTATTTTATGATGGCTAATGAATGCCTTATGTAAGGACACGCTTATGACACACTTTTATATTATGAATGATATCCTTATAAGCAATGAATGATTGTAAGATCAACTTTGTTGTATGACATATTTATGTTTATGAACACATGTATGTTTATGAATTGTTAACTGATCCTAAGGTAAGATTAGAAAGACCATGTATAGTTGTATGCACTCACTTAATCAAAGTGTTGGTTTTACTTGAGTTGGATAAAGGCCATTCACTAGTACACGATAATGTACTGACCCCCAACTCCGTAGGTATGGAGATTTGCTTGGACGTATTGAGGCGATGGAACTCGGATTGGCAACTTAAAGTTGTTCGGCTGGAGATGTTATTTTCTTTGTTTATAATGGACATTATGTATAAAACAGTGTTGATTGTATCAGTTTTATATGAGTTATAAAGCTTTTGTCGTCGTTCTTGTAATGAGATCCAGTGTTGTAGTCGAGTTGTTCTAGTCCTTTTGGCCTAGAGTTGTAATTCCGTTGCAATTATTAATAAAGATAACCATTTTTCGTATGTCTTGTGTCTATCAACTTTTCTGTTTATATCCGTTGTGATGGCTTAAAATTTTGATATGTTCTAGCGATTATGTTTGGTGTTTGCCTTGTACAAGTATAATTTAGGCTTGTAAGACATCACGCCTAGCGACAACTTTTGGTCATATGGGATCGGAGCGTTTTATAAGGTATTAGAGGACGGCTTTACGTCCTTGGACCCTCAATCAATTCTCTTCAACTATGAGTTGCTTTCTTGATATAATCTTTGACTCTCCTAGATGTTCTGTTTGATGTTCCATACAATAAGTCTCTATATGTTATGAACGGAAAAAATAGTAACCCTTTCTTATACAGAATCTAAGTATTTTGTTGATCAACAGTGGTTTCAAATAGTACGACTTATGGTTTGAGCAGTCTGTGAGGCAGGATATTTAGAATAAGGATAGATTAGATTTTGTTAAGATGGATGAGTGATGAGGAACATGATATCAGTGAGGTGTTGTAGTAAGATTTAAGTACTAAAGGAAATGTACATACATGTCAGGGAATGAGAATGAGGTAAGTTGTTCAAGTGGAATGGATACAGTTGGATTTCAAGTGATTGCCGAGTGGCATGGAAGTAGATGTTATATGTGTGCTCATTGGGATCACTATGGTAATAGTTGTATAGAAGGAACGTTTGCTCAGAGTATGGTGTAGCCCCTAGATTTTTAGGGTCATTTTTTATTTTATTTATTATATTTATTAATAGATATTTTCTACTATTATTTTGATCATTAAATAATCTTTTTCGTAGCTTTGATTTTAGGAGCATAAGAAATGCCAATTTCTCAAAATGTCCTTCATATGTTTTTATCTAGACAAGTTTATCTTCATTTTGATATATCATATCCCACTCAAACATATTCCCTTGTACTTTATTTTTATTGCACAATTTTCGGGTCAATTTAGGCCAATTTCACATCTACCGTAAAGCTTATCGTATTTTCCAAATTGATTTCGGGACTCAACTTCGATCCAACTCAAACGACCCAATATATGATTTTGACCTATTTTGAGCCTATTAGACACATGTCAATGGTGTTCCACCCAATTGAGTTCCCATGTGCTATTTATTTCAATGGCACACAAGAACCCCGATATTAGACTTTTTGAACTCAATTTGATCCGATTAATATCACCAACCCAAAACTAGTCCAACTAGGGTTGTAGATCCTATTCTAGGGTACCCTAACATATTAGACTCATTATAGATTAATTTTGTGGATTAGTATGCAGTCATATTAATTCAGATCTATTTTTAAATCAACCTAATATCTACTTTCCTAATTTGGATTCTAATTTAAATCTATTAGGACATATCTTGGTGTACCTTTTGATTAAACTACAAAATCCTACCAAAACAATTCCTATCAAATCCCAACCCTTAAAACCTTAAATCTTTATATTTAAAACTTCAAAAACCTGCCGTCCACTTCTCTCTTTCAATAAACACAAGTGCACCACCTATATTTTATAGTAGATATGTTGACTTAGAATTAGAATTAATTTTAGTTATTTATATTTTAGTGGTTCGTGATTGTTCGACTGCAATTGGAGCCGGACCATTGAGTTACTTTGTTTCTGATATTCCAAGCAAGATACCTTGCCTTTGCTTTACGGTTTAAATTATATTTTATGTTTTCGTTGTGTGTGTGTGTGTGCGTGTGTTGACTTAGAGTTAGTAGACGTACCTTATTTGAGAAGTTATTAATATAACCTTTATGGCCTTGACACGTATTACTACAACACCTTGAGTGAAATTTTATATGCATGAGTTAGCGTACTGACTGGCCATTGGTGCGTTGACTCATTGGATAGTTAGATGTGCAAGTCCATGGCGGGGAAGAACTACCAAAAGATGTATGGGATTACCTTATTAGATTATGTAATCTTCGGAGGATATTGCGGGGTTATTAGTGTAAGCCCACTGAATTTAGGGCTTATTTTTTCAATTTTTATAAATCAATTATTTTGCAATAGATATTATTATTTGATTAAATGTTCTTTTTCATGACTTTGACTTCTGGAGCGTCAGAGATGCCAATCTCTGGAAACTCTCTTCATCAGTGTGTAGTAGACAAGATTACCTTCATGTTGATATATCATGTCCCACCCAAACTTGTTCTCTTGTACTCTTTTTGCTTCACACAACTTCGGGTCAATTTAGTGCATTTGATCATTAATTAATTATTAATTGATTTTTCCACTTTTATCTTTGATCATCATATGCACGTTACCGTGACTTTTAATTTAGGAGCACAAGGCTAGTCATTTTTTTGAAACCAACTTCTCATGCATGACCTACTCGAGACGCCCTACACCCATGACCTTCGTGTCCCACTCAAACACACCATATTGTGCTGCATTTGCTTCGCACAACTTTTAGGTCAATTTAGGCCAATTAATTATCCACCGTAAAATGTGACATGACTTCCAATTTAATTTCGGGACCCGACATCGACCAACCTAGTCAACCCAAAATATGGACATGGCCCACATGAAGCCTACTACCCACGTGACACTTGTGTCCCATTTATTTGAGCCCCCACATGCTACTTATTTACCCATGATCATAAATACCTAAATTAAATCATTTATTGTACCAAGTTCGTTTAGACCGACCCGACTCAACCGAACCCAACCCAAGCTTCATGTTACCCCCCTCATGGACACCCACGCCCTAATTCTCCTACAAAATGTTAAATACCTAGTCTATCCATTTTTAATATTTAATAGACAACCCCCCTTAATTAAATCCCTAAAAAATGACTTAATCCCTATTTAAATCCTAGCCATGGATTTTCTCTCCATTAATCCACTCCACTCATTCCCACATGACACTCACACACACAAACCCCCATGGCCGGCCCTAACATTTAGAAAATCTCTCTCTCTCTCTCTCTCTATTTTCCCTCTCTCATTTATTATTCCCACATATCCCTCTCTTTCTCTTTACTTTCTCTCATACTCTCTTTTTTCAACAGCAACACCATCACCATTTCAACAACTCCCCACTTCTATGGCCGATAGCCCCCATTCTTCTTCCTCTCCCTCTCAAGAATGGCAGCCTCCTCCTTCTCTTCTTCTCCTTCTTCTCATTAAACCACACCACCATCACCATACCATTTTACATCACCACCACCATCATCTACATCACCACCACCGCACGCCACCTCTCCTCCGACCGCCGCCGTGCCCTGCCACTGCCACGGCCACAGCAGCAGCAACAGCAATCCGCGCCGCAGCAGCGCGCGCAACAGCCACGTGCGCGCGCAGGGGCTGCCACGTGCCGCCGTGCGCCGCGTGGCCGGCCGCACCCCCCTCCGGCAAACCCCCGGGCAGGCTCCCGTGGCTATCGCCCTCTTCTCCGACACGCCGTATAGGTGATTTCAGCGTTTTCTCGGAATCCAGTCATGACGCGCTCGGAATGGATCCAGAAATGGCGCCTCGTCGCAGCGACTTTGCGCACATTTTTTGAGAAATCCGACCGTTAGATCGACGAACTCTTTGCTTCGTCACAATCTCGGTATATCCCTCTTCACTTTCTTCAAGTTTCGTCCGTTAATTTTATCTTTTGATACATCAAAACCGGCCACCAAGTTGACGCTTTAAATTGTGTAATTTTTAGACAGTTTTGTGGAGCCAACTTCATCGGTTCGTATCTCCTCCATCGCAGCTCCGTCTGGCGTGCCACTGGTTCCTATGTGCATCCGGTATAACCCTCTTCCTATCCCTCAAGTTTCGTTTCATTGTGAGCACGTTTGATTGGTTGAATTTGATGCCAAAGTTGGCCGTCCGAATTCATAATTTACAACTTATAAAATTCTAATTTTGAACCCGGGACTCCAGATTTCAATTCTGACACCACTAGTAGACTCGTGGCATCGTTCTGGCATGAATTCATATATAATTTGTTAGATTTGGAGGACATGGACCCTGGCACGTATTTCGGTACAAAGCGGGCCCCATAGTCTAGGTCAACGGGACTTTTTGACGTCGGCTCATCGGAATCCAATTCTGGATATACCGTTGAGTTCATATCGTCATTCTGGACTTGTTGACATATAATTGCTAGGATTTAGTGGACATTGGTTCCGACACGCATTTCGGTGCAAGTCGGATACCAATATTCGGATTAACGGATTATTTTGAGATCGGCTCATCGGAATCCAATTCTGGACATACCGTTGAGTTCGTATCGTCATTCTAGACTCGTTGACATATAATTTGCTGAGGTTTGAGGACATTGGCTCCGACACGCTTTTTCGTGCAAATTGGAATTTTAATGTCCTCGTCAACGGACCAATTTGAGATCGGGTCAACGGAATCCAATTCTGGATATACCGTTGGGTTCGTATCGTCATTCTGGATTCGTGGACATATAATTTGTTAGGTTTAGTGGACTAGTATTCTTGTACATTTTTTGGTGCAAAGCGGGTCCGACACGGACACCTGACCCAAAATTACCTTTTTGCCTATTTGTCCAAATTGGACTTATGGATAGGCTATCCTAGCAGTTTTGATCATTCTGGACACGTTGGTGATATTCGTTTCATCATCCGACAATGTTTGTAGATATTTTCTCTGTGTACTACCTTTTATTATAATTTATTCTTATTAAGTTTGTATTTTGGAATTAGTACAACGAAAATGAGATCAGTCGATTCCAGTGATCTCACATCGCTAAAATTGGCAAGATGATCATGTGGATCACTGTGGTAAGATTATTAACCTTACCGTTGATTATCTTACCTCGATTTGCATGTCGTAGGTTTCGATGTACGAATAACGAGGTACAACTTGATATTTTAATTCTTAAATTAGAGTTGATCCTGTTTGACCAAGATATATGGTATCTTGGTAGGTAAATATTAGGAATAGTATGCTTAGGCTAGTTTTGACCCAGAGCTGACCAGTTGACCAAAAGTCAACTGTTAGTCAACATTAGCCTAGTTTGACCTAGAGTTGACCAGTTGATCAAAAGTCAACTATAAGTCAACATTTGACCCAGTTTGACCTAGTTTGACTTGGTTTGACTTTATGTGACCTAGTTTGACTTAGTTGGACTGAGATTGATCTAGATTACATAGCTTATACTATATAATCCTGCCTAACACTGTTGAACCCTAATTAGCTTATATATATATCTCATCTTTAGGTTTGTGGCATCACACTGAGCATCGACCCTATTTGACAGCTCAGGACCGCAGGCGAGTACATTCACTGATAGTTTTCATTGTCTTGATATCTTCTATATCCGATTCAGTTGTAGTGTCTTACTTGATTTCTCGACACGATAATTCACGGACTAGTATATGTCGGATCATGACATGAGATGTTGTTCCTGGATTTTCTTGGTATATTAGTACATTTTCTGTCTTGTTCCCTGTACTTGTATAGACACCGATTCCTGAGAAGGAGTAGCTACCCTATTAGGGAATCCCGTGTCATGACGTGTCATGTCCGAATCTATTATACTATACGGGGATGGGGAATTATTAGGGGCTATATGATCAAAGCCACCCTGTCACTATATTCTTGTGCTTGCGCCACCCTCACTTCACGTAGGATGTAGCGAGATCTTATTTCTTGTGCTCGTTATCCAGGTTGGCCGGCATGACCCTTTCCAGTGATTTTTATGTGATTGTCGGGATAAGTGGATAGCCTGTCCTGTAACTTTACCAAGCCGATCACATAACGCTCTAATAATTCATGGCGCATTTTATATTTATTTTATCACATCATATATCCTGCTCAGTTCTACATTCAGTACTTTTCTCACCATGTTATGATATTCAGTACTCACATGTTCTTCATTATCTTATGTTAAACCTTGATTGAAGGGTAAGTTCTGTTCGGGAGAAGGGTTATAACCCCGGTCCTTGTTTGGTTTACGGGTTGTAACTTGGCTTCCGAATAGTTCCCAAGTCATCCTATATCTTTGTCTTGTATTTCATTATACCGTCTCTTATAGAATTTGTCAATTCATATGGAACTGCTGTTAGTGTTTGTACTTGCTCATTTTCCTGACAGGATAACCGTTGATGTTTACAGAGTGCATGTTAGCTGATTGCTCTACCTTTTACGGGTATGACCGGGATAGAGTTTGATGAGACATTACCCTTGGAGCCCGTAGATGATATAGCCTCTGTTTAGACTGTTAGATAGGTTTGTCTGGACTACGATCCAGCTAGTATTTTTAGACTGTAGTTTTTATATTATATTTTGAGTTTCTATGATGTGTTTATATCTCTGAGCTGGTGTTGGATCTTGAACTCCTTTCCAGTTTTCTTTTCTATCATATTTCCATTTCGTGCTATCTATCCTAGTTTGTCTTGTGATTGAGTTATGCCATATTATACTTCCGTGCGGAGATGACATGCACTCTTATATTTTGTCTAGTTGTAGTATTTATAGACGACCTATACAGCATTCTACCGCCGATTCTGCGGCATAGGCTGGACGTAACCACGTACTCGTGTCCCTAATCAGGGTGCGGGTCGTGACACGTTTTTGTGGTGGCCCATGCAGGTCAAAGTCGTAACTAGTACGATTTCGTAGTGGTGCTTGACTTAAAGCGCTGCTATTAGGATATATGTTCTAGGTTATGATAGGAGTTGCTCAATCACAATTAGGAACTCTTGATGGATTCCAGGGATAACCCCTGAGAATCTTATTTCGAAAACTCTTGAGTTTATTCCCACTTGCCTCCATTTACACTTCCTTGATTTGTTGTTGATTTTGATTCTTGATGTTCGTTGTTGACTTTGATCTTGCATCGAGATAAATTTTGTGGATTGAATTAAGGTATATCCTGATAAGGTAAATATCTGCTTTATTTATGGAGTTTAGAATTTATCGCAGCCATACAAGCTAGCATGACAAGGACATAGATCCTGATTTTAGATATGCTTATCCTAGTTATGGAATTTGGATTTTCTTGCAGCCATACCGGTTGGCGTGGTAAGAATTCCAGATAACATGATTTTAGGGTGTACACCTTAGTTATGGACTCTATCGTTTATTACAGCTATGCTTACTGGCGTGGCAAAAATTCTGGCAACATAATTTCAGGAAGACGTATATGGTTATCAGATTATATCTTAAATCGGATCACTTTGTTATGATTGGATGAGCAAGAACAAATTCTTATCATCATTCTTTCCCGTCTTGGTTAACTCTGTCTATCTACAGCCACGATTAGGATTTTCTCAACATGATTGTTTGTGTTCCATCTTCCTATGATTTGACTAAACTCTTCTTCGCTAACCTCTTGGGTAATTCTTCTTGTCCTTTCCGATAATTGTTGAAAGTGTCCCATGGGTTGATTCAGGAAAGGTTCGAAATGTATATTTATCCTTGTATTACGGAATCGGGAGTTTGCATCCAGAGGAATACTGGCGAGGTATGACTTCGGATTACGGCATCATGGTTAAATATGTTTCTCGAATTCTACTTGGACCACTCCCTAAGCATTTTGACTAACATCTTCTCCTTTATTTTCAAAAATTGTTTGGAAATATTTTACGGATTGGGCCAAGTTAAGTTCAGGAACCTATATATATCTATATATATATACATATATATATATATATAAATATCTATATATAAATATCTATATACAATTATACATGTATATGTATACACACATTCATATTTATATTTTATATATACAGTCACATCTATATATATCAATACATATATAATAGATATTTTTTATACATATATACACATCCGTATATATATATATATATATATATATATATATATATATATATATATATATATATATATATATATATATATATATATATATATATATATATATATATATATATATATATTATTATTATTATTATTATTTTTTATATCCATATATATATATATATATATATATATATATATATATATATATATATATATATATATATATATATATATATTTTTTTTTTTTTTAAGTATATATGTATATATATATATATATATATATATATATATATATATATATATATATATATATATTATATATATATATATATATACATACTTAAAATATATATATATATATATATATATATATATATATATATATATATATATATATATATATATATATATATATATATATATATATATATATAGATATATATATCTATATATATATCTATATATATAGATATATACATACTTATATATCTATATATATATATATATATATATATATATATATATATATATATATATATATATATATATATATATATATATATATATATATATATATATATATACATACTTATATATACATACTTATATATATATAAGTATGTAAAAAAAAAAAAATATATATATATATATATACATACTTATATATCTATATTCACACATATGTATATATATATGTATATATATATATACATATATACCCACATATATATGCATATGATAATTACACATATATACCACAAATACATATTTAGATATTCATACACTTATAAACTTATACGTATATATTTATCTATGTATATATTTGCACCCATATATATATATATATATATATATATAGATATATATATATATATATTATAAAATATATATATATATATATATATATATATATATTACATTTTTGTAGCTTGTATTATAATATATATATATATATATATATATATATATATATATATATATATATATATATATATATATATATATATATATATATATATATATATATATATATATGCATATTTATATACATATATATTGGTATATACCTATATACCATAAATACAAACACGAATAATAAGTATAAGTATAATTGATATTTGAAATTCAATTCTTAATTTTATACCAAAATTCACACAAATATGATACAATGATATTTTATATAAATAAATGCCTAATTTTTCATATATCATAAATACATTTCTATATATATATATATATATATATATATATATATATATATATATATATATATATAACCTAGATAATTTCCGTAAAATCCAACATATTTGTTAAGGAGAAATATTTACTATATTATTAAATAAAATATTATTTCTAATAGCAAGCACATATAATATATTATTATATATGTATAACAATTGTTCCTATAATTGTCTCCAAAATTACCAAGGTAAAGTGCCAATAAAATATGTGTCTACACTGATGTCTTTGGTCACACTGCAACATCTCATGGGCCTTGGGCTTGACTTGGGCCCAATCGGGATAGGTTCGGTACAACCGGGTTCCCTAAAACTTAATAATATAATTAATAATAAATAAAACTTCGGTAAGGGTTAAGTCGCAACTTGGCCTGGTTTTCCTAGTTAGGACACTCCTATAGCTTTGCGCTCCCCTACCATGGCTAAACACTAGTCAAAGCACGTCACTGCACTATCCGTGCCACGATTTCTAGTCGTCTTGTACTCCAAATCTTAATCATGGCTAAAGTCACCTACCGTAATATAACTAAATAATTATTTATAAAGTTCTAAAATCACTATTTAAATTAATTAAATAATAAGAAAATATTTTAAAAAAAATTTCGGGAAGGGAAGCTACAGTTGGGGGGTCCACGTGGCTCGGGGGGAGGGGCATGGGGGGATACGGGTGGTTCGGGGGTGAGTGGGGGGTGGCTGGGGGGGTGGGACAGGGGGGACGAGGGCTGCTGTGGAAGGGGAGCTAGGGTAGGGTTCGGGTTAGGGGTGGGTATGTGTGGGCGGCTTGGGGAGGGGAGCAGGGGGGAGGGGAAGGTTAGGGTTAGGGTTAGGGGTGCTGTAGGGGGGGGGGCTTGGTCAGGGGCACCGATAGTGCCGAAAAATCTGATAATTTAGTAATAATTATTTGTTTTCCGATACCGAAAAATGTGACTCCGATTCGAACGTACCGATAGTGCCGATATTTATAACAAGTAGTTTTGTTGGTTGGTTAATTGGTAACATGGTGATCGGGACATATAGTTCCTGCCGCCATTCGACTGGCGAGGCAGAAACTATGGTACGACATGGTGATCAGGACATAGTCCCTGCAGCCATTCGACTGGCGAGGAAGAAACTATGTAGCCGTAGATAAAGTTGACTGTCCTCCGACCCTCATCCCTCGGCAATGATGATACGACAACCTATCACGATATCTTATATAGTAGTAGATGATATTTTAGTATTACATTATGTGAGTTCATCTTGATTCTGTTACATTCTTCAGATACTAGATACTAGATTCGATAAGAACGTATACTACACCATATGTACAGAATATAGATGATTCACACTAATGTATGCTAGAATGAATTTTGGGTTGTGTTCTGTGCCATCCGTTCTCACACTTAAAACACATGTGAATTAGAACTGTGTGTCAATCTTGTTTTTGTTTTTCAGCGAACCCAGGGATTGGATTCTGTATTTTGTATTTTGGATTCTGTACCCTATGGCTCGACAACCAACCAGAGAGGATACTCTGAGAGATCCATCTGAGTATGACGTAAACTCTGAGAGATCACCTTTACAAGAATGATATCAGTAGTGAGATTGAGTGTTGGAGGAGATATTATCAGAGTATACATCCTACTCAGATGGATCTCTCACCTTTACTATTTTTTTCTGACAGCATGGTAGATGTACTCCGTCAACAGATTCTTGCTCTGAGCCAAAATTTTGCCCCGGAGCTCAAGTGGACATCCTTCGTGTAGAGCTCGAGTGAGAGGTTCCTAACAGCATGGTGGTCTCCTTTGTTAAAGTATTCGTGCTCGTCCCACAACCAATCAAAATTTTTTCATTTCTAATCTCTTGAATATGAAGCTCTGCTTCACATTTGGCTCTACCTTATGGTATATAAGAACCAAATGTGAAACAGAGTTTCATATTCAAGATATTAGAAATAAAGAAATTTTCGATTGGTTGTGGGACGAGCAAGAATCCTTTGACAAAGGAGAGCACCATGCTGTCAGGAACCTCTCGCTCGAGCTCTACTCAAGGATGTCCACTCGAGCTCCGGGGCAAAGGATTGACTCAGAGCAGATTTCTGGACAGAGATGAGGAAGAAGATGGCTGCCAAAGCTTATGTAAGTTTTCTAATTCTTTATACGTATTATATTTTTGTCATTTTGTATTACTGTAATTAAAATCGATCATTGCATCATATCAATAGGTGATTTTGTACATTAGTTACAAGTGCTACTTAGTTAAAGTTCAAGTGCTACTTAGTTGTCTCTCTCTCTCTATCTATCTCGCTATCAACGCTATAGTATTGTTCCCCTCGCAATACGGAATGGTCCGATACCGATACTATGAGTATCAGACCATTCCTATGTGTATCGGTATCGCAATCACAATACCGATACTCGAGTATCGCATTGATACTCAAGTATACATCTGATAGTTCTCTCATTTATTTGTCAATTACTGTATTTCAGTTCTAGTTAGTTTTATGTGATTCTCTGATAGTTCTCTCATTCATTTTCAACCGTTCCCCCTGTGAATATTGATTTTACCAGATGGCACCCATGACCCGAGGAGCGACAATCGTTTGAGGGAAACAGTGAATGCTGAGGTGGCTCCTCCTACTGTTAAGGAGGAAGTGGCACCGGCAGCTAGTGAGACCAGGAGTTCTATTCATCCAGCACCGGTAGCTAGTGAGACCGGGAGTTCTATTCATGCAGCAGTTGCAAGGGACTACATCTCTCCTGCCGCCGTCGATCCCACTTATTCGAGGTGGTTGCGTGATCGTATCACTGAGCGTTTGCGTGAGCTGCGTGGTTCTCATTAGCTATTAGTACTTATTTATATTGGACTATTTGTATTGTGGGTTGTTTTTGTATTAGACTATTTGTATTGGACTACATATATGAATTAGTACTGTGTCAATCTCTGGGTTGTATTGGACTACGACATGGTGATCAGGACATAGTTCCTGTAGCCATTCGACTGGCGAGGCAGAAACTATGTAGCCGTAGATAAAGTTGACTGTCCTTCGACCCTCATCCCTCAGCAATGATGATACGACAACCTATCACTATATCTTATATAGTAGTAGATGATGTTTTAGTATTACATTATGTGAGTTCATCTTGATTCTGCTACATTCTTCAGATACTAGATACTAGATTCGATAAGAACGTATACTACACCATATGTACAGAACATAGATGATTCACACTAATGTATGCTAGAATAAATTTTGGGTTGTGTTCTGAGCCATCCGTTCTCACACTAAAAACACATATGAATTAGAACTGTGTGTCAATCTTTGTTTTTGTATTTTCGGCGGACCCAGGGATTGGATTCTATATTTTGGCTCCAGCTCCAGCTCCATTTGCATAAATCTACGGTACGACATGATGATCAGGACATAGTCCCTGCAGCCATTCGACTGGCAAGGCAGAAACTATGTAGCCGTAGATAAAGTTGACTGTCCTTCGACCCTCATCCCTCGGCAATGATGATACGACAACCTATCACTATATCTTATATAGTAGTAGATGATGTTTTAGTATTACATTATGTGAGTTCATTTTGATTCTGTTACATTCTTCAGATACTAGATACTAGATTCGATAAGAACGTATACTACACCATATGTACAGAACATAGATGATTCACACTAATGTATGCTAGAATGAATTTTGGGTTGTGTTCTGAGCCATATGTTCTCACACTTGGAGAAAAATTGAATTTTCTGTATTTTATCTGACGCACAAATACCGCTCGAGTGAGCCAAAGGCATACAGCCACTTCCCTTCCTCCATTCTCTCTCTCCCTCTTCATGTTATCAACGTCACAAATACCACTCGAGTGAGCCAAAAGCCGGCGACAAAACCTGGAGGAAGTATATAGGTTTTCTTCAACATCCGTAGGAGAACTATAAGGATATATCTTTTCACAACATGTCACCTTGTCAAAGACCCTTAATGTGAATATCATGTTACCGCGGTGTCGGAAGACTAACATGTCATAATTTTCTAAGCCGTGTGCTTTGACATAATCCTTCCAACTCTTTTCTCCTATGTAGTAATCTAGCACTTCATAAAGAAATGCAAGATTACTACATAGGAGGAAAGAGTTGGGAGGATTATGTCAAAACACACGGCTTAGAAAATTATGACATGTTAGTCTTCCGACACCGTGGTAACATGGTTGTCACATTAAGGATCTTTGACAAGGTGACATGTTGTGAAAAAATATATCCTTATAGTTCTCCTACGAATGTTGAAGAAAATCTCTGTACTTCCTCCAGGTCATGCCGCCGGCCTTTGGCTCACTCGAGCGGTATTTGTGACGTTGATAGCATGAGAGAAGGAGAGGGAGAATGGAGGGAGGGAAGTGGTTGCATGCCTTTGGCTCACTCGGACGGTATTTGTGCGTCATCTGGTGGCGCTCCTCCAGTTCCGGCTCCAGCACCGTGTCCAGCTCCAGCTCCAAGAGATCAGTAGTTTCATTTTTGCATTTTTGGACTGTACTATATTTTTGACTTTGTATGTATTTGGAGATATTCAGTTTTATCGTTGAGGATACTGAGTTTGTACGTATTTACGGATATTGATTTGGTTTGTTGAGGATATTATATGTTGACATTGTTCGTTGCGGATAGTATTTTTTAATAATTTTTGTATATTCTGGAATGTATTGTGCGTGCCGGTGTTGAGTGTTCCATCGAGGGGGTCGGCGAACCTAGGGATTGGATTTTGTATTTTATTTTATATTCTAAATTTTGGCTCAGGCTCCATCTCCATTTGTATTAATCTACGATACGACATGGTGATCAGGACATAGTCCCTGCAGCCATTCAACTAGCGAGCAGAAACTATGTAGCCGTAGATAAAGTTGACTGTCCTCCGACCCTCATCCCTTGGCAATGATGATACGACAACCTATCACTATATCTTATATAGTAGTAGATGATGTCTTAGTATTACATTATGTGAGTTCATCTTGATTCTGTTATATTCTTCAGA